>OX578137.1:119637060-119699560 GCA_951213105.1 Amaurobius ferox | reverse complement strand
ATCAAGATGAAATTTTAGTATGTTGTTCGGACAGTCTGTGGGACCTATTGGAATATAAATGAATAATATCACCCAATTAGTTTTGGATTGAACCCGGGTTGAAAAAATGAAATACATTGAGCCCTATAGGACCTAATTTTTCAAACATTTTTTAAGCGGATTTAAGATTCACAAATTGCTTCAAAAATTTTAGGTAATATTCAAATTGTTCCATAAAATATATAAAAAAAATCAGCGAAATATACTCAGTAGTTTTTTAAATAAAAATTAAAATAATATTTACACCTCTTATATGAAGCGATCACGTGACCACGATAAGAAAAGATCACGTGACCCACTTCAAAATGATATGTGGCATCCATCTTGTCTTGAAATCGAGATTTATAAAGTTCTTTTTAATTCATATTGAGTGTTGTATCCGTCCTAAAACCACTTTATTTTTGCTTAATTTCTGTGCATCTACATTCTGAAACAACGCAATTACAATATATTTGAGTTTAAATGCTCATCCAAATATGATTATTTCTGCAACGAAGCCTATTTTTCACTTATGTAAAATATAAGCAGCAAAATATGCAGAAGGAGTTGTATAAGAATTGCTGCATCTCTTTAACGCAGAATTATTTAGCTTATGGAGTCTGCATAGCTGGTATGAAAAAATATTCATTGATTTTACAGAGAGTAGGACGATTTTTTTCGATGAAGTTTTAAGCATAGAGTTTAATTACTTGTAGCTCCATGATCTTAATTTTTAAATAAAATAAATTATTATAGTATTTTGATGAAGGACATGAATGGGAAATTATTTATGAATGAAATGCTGCTTTTATAGAGAGAGCCAGACGTATTACTTCACTCATTTTTTTCTATGAATGTTTAAGTTTTCAAATATATTAAATTAAGGTAGTATTGTGATAAGTTTTAAAATATTACCGGGGAATGTATTGCATTTTAGACATGTTTAAATAAAGTTGCATTCAACTTGGAAAGTGTTTCATAATCAATGCTTTGAGCATGATTGATCTTTCTTGTTAAAATATTACCGAGGAGTGTATCGCATTTTACAGATGTTTAAATGAAATTGCGTTGAAGTTGGAAAG
This sequence comes from Amaurobius ferox, assembly GCA_951213105.1. Taxonomy (NCBI): domain Eukaryota; kingdom Metazoa; phylum Arthropoda; class Arachnida; order Araneae; family Amaurobiidae; genus Amaurobius; species Amaurobius ferox. Next base: position 119,698,460 of record OX578137.1, on the reverse strand, counting down.
TGTTTCATAATCAATGCATTATGCATGATCGATCTTTCTTGTTATTATAAGTTTCGTCAATTAGATGTTCTTATTCGTTGAATCGTTGAGAGGTATATAAACGGATCTCATGTACAAGACTTTCAAATTATATTCTCACCCTCAATACGTGCGAGCAATAATTCTTTTAAAAGTCCTTTTGAATTAAAATATTTCAGTGTACGTTTTACTAAATACATATACTTCTGAGTTGTTTAAAATGTATACATAACCATGCAGCGACGGAAATTTTAATTTTATGCTGAATGTTCAAATGTGTATTCCTGAAAATATCTCATTAAGAGCTTTTACTTATCCGGGCATGCTGTTGTTAGCTAAATAGTTCGAATTTCAGAAAAATATACCTAGCTCTTAAATAAAATCCTCTTTGATGCGACTATTGAAGTTCCAAAATTTTAAGAGTTTCTAGTGTGCTTATGTTTGCAAATAGTTATTAATATATTTTGATCTTTCATTTTCGAGGAACAAAGTCATTTGATAGTATATTAAATATCTACGTAAGAATTATTATTAACTACGAATTTAATGATTAAAACATTTCAGTAAACATCAGAAAACTTTAAATAACTGACATTTGTTTTGATAGTTAGAAATATTTAATTTTGTTAGGCAATTAAAGAAAATACATTTTCAAATTATTTCTTACTCAGATAGATTTATTTTTGTTGATTATTCAAAGAGAAGTTTTGAAGTGGATATTATAATACATACTTGACATATTAAATGTATAGCTATCGGAATTATTTTACTAAAGAGTTATAGCAATTGAAATCACAGGATTTATTGAGAAAATATTTCAAAGATTTTACAAAATAAATTTAAAATGCTGAACTAAATTATTGCATTTACTTCTCATTTTAAATTAGCAATTTCTCCAATTTTAAGCAGTATTTCTGAAGTTAAGTTAAAATATCGTTTCAATATAAATTTTACTGTTAAGATTTAGATTTGGGTGCTCTAAACAATTTGTACTTTTCCTACAACATATGGTAATGTATAGGGAAAGTATTGGAATCGTATCAAAAACTGCAACTCATGTTTTCGATGGAGCTACACATTTTGGGACCTCTAGAATATTAAAATATAATATTTAACCATCTGTCTGTGCAATATATGAATCTACTCTAACTCAAAAACTATTCGACAAAATGTCACAATATCGGTAGGTAAGTCACTCGTGTATTACCCCGGCGCTTATTAGATTTAGGCTTTTTTTTTCGCGAAGGGCCAACAAAAGTCGTACGTAACCGGTTTACATAAAAAACTGACAGACCACATTTCACAAAATTTGGAAAATATGTCGCTTGTGGATTCGTCTGGTGCTGATTAGATTTTGGTACGATTAAAGAAAAAGTAACCTGGCTTTCAGTGAAATAGACGCACAAATCGTTAAAATCTAAAATAAAAGACTACGTATGTTCTAATGTATCAATTAAATGCTTGTTTTATACGTAATTTTTGACGTCGCAAAGAATAAGATCAACCCCGTAGCTCTAAAACTCTTGGAATTGTTCTCCAGATATTTTTTGCGCATTTTTGCCACATAGCATTTGGAAATGCCTCCAGCCGCTGAAAGAAAACGAAATTTGAATTCTAACTGAAAATTCAGTCAATTTCAAATAATTATCCATGTTATTTTGTGCAATTAACCTCAACGAGCTGCGAAAGAAAGAAATAGAAAATGCATTTGTGTCCGTAGGGAAAATCATGTGCTGTACATATCAGACTTTTAGCCGTTTTTATAACTATAAACTTTGTAAATAAATCATATCGCAACTAGGAATAAAAGCTGCAAAAGCTATACCAGAGATAGAGAAAATTATCTTCCATCTCAAAGAATTATTTTCAAGTGCACACTACAATTCCCTGTGTCTCAGAAATGTGCAAAGTCCATTTCAATGATACCAGTTTGCAATTATATCCCAATAGATCAACGGTAAAGCGTCGGCTGACCTGAACAGAGGGGTTCCATGGTTCGATTCCCATTTGCTGCAGCAAGATTATTTGCAATGACGCTAAAAAAAAATCAACACCATAGGTTGATGCAATGATGTCGGAGGTCTGAATGTGGCTCTCGTACGACCAGCTCCGACAGAATGGACTCTGGGATATAGAGAGCAGGCTTTAAATTGGGAAGGCTATGATCACACAGAAAGTTAACTTGTGGAATAAAAACAGTATCAGGGGACTAACTTCAGGTAAAAATAACAGGAAATGATCAGTCAGATTGCTAGTTATACAACAATCTGACACTACAAGATGGAGAATGCAGAGTTCACTTCGACGATAAAAGCTTGCAATTCCGTCTCAGTAGCTCAATGGTATAGTGTTGGCTGGTCAGTACGAAGATCCGTGGTTCGACTCCCTGTTGCAGCAGCAAAGGACTTTATAAATGACTTCATTTAAGTAACTGATCATGGATGAAAAAATAATTCATCCACAATAAGTTACTTAACTAAATCTGAAAATAATTCAAATAATGTTATATATTTAAATTATCTCATGCGGTCAGCACATGAATTATCCTATATAATGCAATGAATTTACTTCCTTCACAGTGAAAAAATTATGCATAAAATCTATGGAACAACATTTTAAATGTTGAATTGTACATTTAGCGCTTTTCCGGTAGATAGCATGTAAAACTATTTCAAAGTACCCAATAAACTTATATTTATTAAATCTCTGAATTGAAAATGATCAATAAGGATAACATTCGCAATAGGCAATATATGCCATATATTAAAATACTTTACTAATTATTTCACTAATTTGGCATTATTTTAGTACACTTGCAGCCACCATTGCAGATTTAACGACATTTTCGTCAATCTGAAGCGAAATATCGCTAAGTTGGCAATATTTCGCTAACTTAGTAACAAAGTTCGACGCATTTATCGCCACAGGTTACAGGAACAACCGAAACAAGTACTTTCTATCAAAGAATGCATGGCTGAAAGTTAAGCGATAACGCCCTTTCCGTCTCGCCATACACTTCGTCTTTCGCAACAAGAAGACATAGAATATATAAAATAGGTGCTTTTCAAATGTACCGGCATTAGTGACTTCTTCTTCGGTGCAGGCTGTCCAAAAGTGTAAAGTGGCAGTTTTTCAGCCCAGTGGTTAGCGCGCGGTTAGCCCATTGGTTAGCGTTTTAATATTTATTTTTTTAATTAAACTTAGGGCTCAGCACTCTGCTCGCTACGCTTCGCCAACCCCCGTTCGCCAACCCTCGTTCGCCAACCCCCGTTGCACTTTTGTTTCGCCAACCCCCGTTCTCTACCCTTCACCTCCTACTTGCTGACGCTCGCTGAGTTCGCTTCGTGAGCACTTTTGTTTGTTTTGCCACGCAGACGCAATACGCCCGTTGGAGACCATCCTAATTGACTGATATTCATCAGCCCTAGAGCTGAATTCGCTAGCTCTTTCGATCTGAACGGCGCAAAGGGCAGCCTACGTGTCCCATGCTCGCTGACGCTCGCAAAAACCTGGGGCTGTGCTCTCCATTAATAGCCGCTCATTAAGAGGCTCGTTGAGCTTTTTTCGTAAGTACTTTAATACAGCCTGCTACTCAGGCGTAATACACCCGTTGGGGACAGTCCCTTTTGTTAACTGACATTCAACAGCCCTAGATTTCGCTTCACGAGCTCTTTCAATTCAGACGGCGCAAAACCCCAGAACTCTGCCCTCCATTGGTTGCCACTCATTAATCGGAGCTCGTCATAGTCTCATTCTGCTAAGCTGGAATAATGCGCAAGTTGGGGCAGGCGTAATATGCCCGTTGGGCCCCGCACTGGCATGCTACACTCGCCAACTCCCATAACTCGCTAAACTCCAAGAACACTGCCTCCATTCCTGCCGCTCATTAATCGGAGCTCGCTATAGGCTCATTCTGCTAAACAGGCATAATGCGCAAATTAGGGCGGGTGTAATATGCCCACTGGTCTCTGCCTGTCTTACTACACGCCCCAACCCCCATAACTCGTTAAACTCCAAGAGCACACCCTGCATTCCTGCCCCTCATTAATCGGAGCTCACCGCAGGCGTGACGCACACATTGGTACTTCACACCCTTATTAGCTGAGGCTTACATTAAATCATTTTGCGAATAATTTCATCAAGTTGCAACTCGCTACGCCCGCCAAACCCGAAACTCGTTTCTTGAGGTGGGAGGCATCACCTCCTACAGCCTGAGATGAGCCTGCATTGCAATCTATGTATGCCGCCTGTTTCTAAGAACGATTGCTCATTGTATTAAGAACATACGGCAAAATTTCATAAATGTAATTTTGTCGTTTGTTCGTAATATAATGACAAAATATAATGTAACGCTTTCAATATAGGTATATTTACAACAATGAAACATATAATTGTTGTGAAATATAACAATTAAATTCTAATGTTCATGACAACAATAGTTTCAGATTTTTGCCCGTAAGGAAGAAAATTATGCATAAAAACTTGTACAACTCATTAACTAAATCAAAATTTAAAAAAAAATGCAAAAATTCAACTGTAGGTACATGCCACAACAAATTCTAATTGCTGCTATTGCTAGTCTGTCGAGGACGCGAACTCGCAGCTCAAAAACTCTTCCTTTGACTTTAACAATAAACATTTCCTAAACTAAATTTTTAATCGAAACACGGTTTCTATCAGTGTATTCCCCCTAATATTTCCTTGCAAATGTACCAACTTCATATTTTTTATACTGTAGATTTTACGCTACATGACAGAGAAACTCGAGAAACGAGAAATTTGTCAACAGCTGCGGCGGAGGCTTCATCTACTTTTATTAATATAGAGAGATAGAGACATACATCGAAATTAGCATTTTCTAATTTATCTGATACTTACTTCGCCGCATCCGAAAAATAAGATTAGCACAACTCTATAGTTGGTAAAAATATGTAAACAATTGTTTAATTACTACATTAATTTATTTTTGCTATTTATCAATAAAACGCATAAACATTCAAATTATATATACCGTAAATGAAGGTCGATGGATGATTATTTCCCCGGTTGACATTTCTGCGCATGCTTGCGTTATAACCAAAAGGGCGATTTAAGCCACTCCTTCTCTCCTAGAAAAATGAGGTGCGCATGCGTGGTAATTTGATTTTAAACAAAAGGAGTAAATGATAATAAATTGAAACGGCTTGAAGATTTGATTCTATAAATGTACTATTTGAGTAGCGTGCGTGTATTTCAGACCCAGGTAAGATATAATAATTCCTTCCAGTTTCCCATAAAAATAGACTGTATTCAAAGTTGGAATTAAAATTGGCGAATCACGTACCTAACTTCCGAAATATTGCTATTTATAAATGTTTAATTACATTTTTGATTGCCTTGTCTATAGAAACATTTGTTTTACGAGTGTTTTAATCACACTAGTTATACTTGTAATTTCTGTTCACCATTAATTCCCTTTCATGCTTCAAAGATATTAATTCATAAAAACAAGCAATTATATTCCACTGATGGTATGCGTAAATAATCGTTCTTTCTGAGATATCGTTGAGGAATAACTAATTACGATAACCGTTTATTTTTTCGGTAGTATAAAAGTTATAATATGCATTTTAACAATGCAAATGACGTTTGGTTTGTTAGCTATGATAATAAAAATAAGAAACGGTATAATTCGGATTTTTTATTCGTGTCAGGTTATTCTTTTCAAATTACGCACAGTTTAAAGAAGAAACTTACACTTTAAGAATTACAGAATGGAATGTTTTGGGCTTTGTATGTATTACGGAAAAGAAAGTTGAAAGCATTTTTCTCAAAGCAATTTCATCTTACGAAAAAAAAGCTTTCGAAATTGAGGCTCTTTGTTTCAATACCTTAAAGTGGTTTTCATGGTAAAATATTGCCGATGGGGTCAACTGCATATTCAAAACGATTTCGAAAATTTTATTACTTAAGATGTCTTAAATAAGTGCACTTTATGTAAAAATAGATAGTGCGTGAATTTAAAATCCTCTTTCTCATACGGAATACAATCGTATTCTATACCATTTAGTTCCGCTTGCATAAAAAAAAAATCTGATGTGGGCAGCACATGCCTTTCCCTGCAGACTCAAATTCACGTTATCTATATTTCTCTAATAATTCATTAAATTGTGTTCAATTGCATAAAATAACACTGAATTTGCACTCTTAATTCAATTTTTGTTTTATTTGGTAACTGGACATTTTTTTAAAGGCGACATAACAGAAATGCAGAAAACTAAAATATATAGAGAACGGTTAGTCTTAGGGTAATGGACTTGGTCTTATTATTTTACTGGTCAAAAATTACGTATGCCAAAATCATTTAATTGATATATTTGGCATTCGTAGTTTTTAATTTTAGATTTTGGCGATTTTTTAGGGGTGATTTTTTTAAAATGCAGGGTTCTTCTTTTCCGAATCGTACCAAAATACCATCAGCACCAGGGACACACACAAGTGACTTTACCTATAACATTTTATGAAATTTGGTCCATTAATTTTTTAGTCAGAGTGGATACATGCAATGCACATACAGACACACACACAGACGTCACGCTAAAAATAGTTTTTTCATATTCTAGAGGTCCCAAAACGTGTAGCTCCTTCGAAAACCCGAATTGCGATTTTCGATACGATTCCAATAATTTCTCTAAATATTACCATGTACTGCAGGCAAAACAATTATCAAAAAGGAAAATCTGATGTAGATAGCACATGCCTACAGACTCAAATTCATTTTTTTCTTTATTTCTTTATGACTTCAGTACATAAAGTTTTACTGCATAAAACAGCATGCGTACCTATTTGAAATAACGCTGAATTTGCATTTTTAATTCAATTTTCGTTTTCTTTTGGTGACTGTTTCAAAGGCGGCTTAGCAAAAATATGAAAAAAAAATAACATTTTTCGCGAACTGCTAACCCTAGAGAAATGGAGTTGGTATCATTATATTTATCGTCAAAAGTTAGGCATAAAACACGCATTTAATTGATGTATTTGAGCGTACATTTTCTTATATTTTAGATTTTAATAATTTTTGCACGCCATTTTGCGAAAAGAAACAGATTTTGTTACTCCGAATCGCACCAAAAAAAATCTGATGTGGGCAATACATGATTTTCCTTATATGATGCAATGAATTTACTACTTTTACTGTAAAAAAATTGATTATTTTTATAGTAGTTATTTATATACTTTCCCAGATATTGAATTTTCGTCAATGAGTCGTCATTTTCCATGTCGTCATCATCAATGAGTCGTCATTGATTTAGCGTGATTTTTATCCATTTGGCGAGTTTTTCGTTAATGTAGCAACATTTAAAAAGTCGCCAAGTTGGCGACATTCCACCAAATTCGTCGCCAAAATCTTGCCAAGCGTTATGGAAGAAGAAATAAGTTATTCTTACAGCAGATGAATGACTATTGACGTTCAAATACAAAAGTATTACTCAAAGTATATTTTTTCATGAATGGAACGAGTCAGATCCACGAGAATGATGTCACCAAATTTATGACATGGTATTACATGTAAAAAGTGAACATGTTTCTCAATAGGAAATATTCTTTTTTACTTTACATGAGTTTTTGATAATTTTCGTGAAAAATGTGCAATATCTCAAGAACGGTTCATGTTAGCATTCTAAAATTTATGTCAATCGTTTTCTAATGAAAAATTACATAAGAAATGTCGTAACTTTATTAGTAGTTTTGATTTTTTGACGATATTTTCAAAATGTCAGTCAAAAATTAAGGGGGGTTCTGAGCATTCGATTGCATATAAAAACAATAGGCTTCCATTGTTTACGGATTGTGATTTTTGTACCAACTTTCGTTCGAATCTGTCCATTCGTTCGTCAGTTATCGTCTCCACAGACTCACTGACACACACACACACAGACATACTTTCACACACACACACATACCATCACACACACACACATACCTTCACACACACACACAGACAGACATCACTTCAGAAATGTTTGATTCGTGATCAGGGATGCTTGAAACGTGCTCTCCCGTCGAAAACTCGAATTCGAATTTTCGACCCAGTCACAATACTTCCCTTATACTTTATGTATATAAGGAAAGTAATATAATCAGTACCAGGATGACCTACTAGTAATTTTTCTACTAAATTTTGCAGAATTTGGTAAATAATATTTTTAACTAGAGTGAATACAAGCGATTTTTTTAGGGTCATTTCGCAGAAAAGGCCGTTTTTAATATCCCGAATCATACCAAAACCTAATCAGCACCAAGGTCACCCCCAAGTGACTTACCTACCAAATTTTATGAAATTTTATCTGTTGGATATTCAATTAGATTGGATATATTCATTAGACATACAGACACAGACGCCAGGCTAACATTATTTTTTTTTCATATTCTAGATATTTCCAAACTCGTAAATCCGTCGAAAACTCGAGTTGCGGTTTTCGGCATGATTCCAATACTTTATTCATTACCATCATTACCATGCATTACAGGGAAAGTAAAAATTAGAAGTATGCATTTAAGAAGAGTTCGTACCTAAGTTATTCTTTTGAAATATTTAGTAGAAATTAATACAAATATTTGGCAGTAGCTTAGTTATGTCTATGAATTTTATGAATCGTGTTTATCTGTGTTAATATAAACTTTTTGGATATAATTCACATTTATAGACTAATTCGAATTATCCATTTTTTCTTGTACAATTACTGTATACTACTATCATTGCACTAGGAATTATCCAATTTCTCTAAAATATAAGGTAAGTGACCCAAATATGGGCACCCCTAAGCATTTTAATTATTATAATGTCTGTTTTAGCAGATAAAAGTTTGAAAATGGTTGGATGTATTCTCCTTGCATGGGGTGTCAGGAAAAGAATGTTAATTGAGTTAAAAACATCAGATAGGTACTAATAATGGACAGTATCCATGATGGGAAACTATGCCTATATTTGGAACCTTTGCACCTAATATGGGCACCTTTAAAATTTATGCTAAAAAAACACCTTAAATCAACGCAAAACTTTAATCAGAGTCGGCACAAGATGGATATACAAAAATATAAAATTTTTCCTTACTTGTAAGACCTCAACATTCTTCATGTACTCAAACACGGCACGTATTACACTGTATTATATCTAATTGTTTTTCTTGACGACACAGTACACAATAGCAGGACTCTTTTGAGCTGGATACACCACTGCAAGACGGCTGAGCTGCAACAGTTTATATTACATTTGTCTTGGGTTTAGGCTTGGGTGCTTATTTCGGCTTAGCTGCTCGTTTGGACTTGCCAGCTGCTTTATGCTTGGGTACCTTTTTTTTTCTAGACAAAGCGATTGCACCAGTCTTACAGCTCGATAATTTAAAGTCTTTTTCTGTTGGTCTTTTTAAAATATCGGATATCGATAATTGATGGATATCTGTGTCTTTTTTACAGCAGTACCCATATTAGGTGTAGTGCCCATATTTGGGTCACTTACCTTATAACCTTATAATGTCATGGAAATCTTAAAATACAAAAAAGGAGGGTTCGAATAATGAGAATTAGTAAAATCTCCATTTATTTCTAGTTTCTTGCATAATGCATCCACACATAAAATTTGAAAGTAGTAGGAGCATTCGTTCAAAAGTTAAATTCAAAAGTATGTATTTGTAAGTTTATAACTTACAAATACATACACATGCGCATGCACACAGTCGAGCATGTTTTCAATTATTCGAAATAGATTTTGGAGTTTCGAAAATGTGCTTATCCAACAAAATCTCGAAATTTGATCCAAATCAATCGTGTGTGTTAATTCTTTGTTTTAGATTGGATGCGTTGTTCTTTATTCTGCTTTATGATTGGCTCTCTTAGGTGTACTCAACTGAAAACACTATAGTAATGTTTTTAATCGCTTATGAACCAATTTGTGTGAAATCGCTCAAAATTGCGATTCAATATAAAATAACTAAAAAACTATTTTGAATATAAAAACACCGCCCGAAATTATCTTGGAACCTGGCATAAATGACCACTGAACCGAATTTCTTAGCTACAGGTCATTTGGATTTTCTGTTACTCAACCAACAAACGGATAGACGAACAGACATATTTTATCAAGATTGATAAACTGTAGAATTGGATAATGTGACACCCTTTGCATAAACAGCTTTACTCAACAGATGCATGCCATAGTAAACATAGTTACAAGATAATTTCACCCTTGTATTCACCCTATAGTTCGAAAACATTTTAAATAGCATTGTAACGCCTCTCAAAATATTCTTCGATGTATCCCTCTGAGCATAAAATTATTTCAAACTTTATCCAACAATAAAGAACAAAATATTTAGATTGAGAGAATTATAGAGCCATTTTTAAATACAATAGTACTAATAAAATTATATCACCTAAAAAAAAATCAGTATTTACAAAATTAATGTTTAATATAACTTAACAATCCCGAATATTTCATCCATTTTTGAGTGCACTGACCCTTATATGACAAATTTAAGTGTCATTGCCATCTAGCCATTATTAAGGAACAGTAGATACACAGTCGAGTCACATTATTGTGACCACCAGCTAATATCGGGAGTAACCACCATGTGCAGCACGGACAGCAGCTAGAAGAGCTGGGAGTGAATCAATAAGGTGCTGGAAGGAATGCTGACTGCAGTGCATCTGACAGATGCTGGAGGGTGTATCAACAGACTCTCAATTAGGTTTATATCTGGAGAATTAGGGCGCCAGGGAGGTACTTTAAAGTCTTCATCGTGCTCCTCCAACCACTCCCTCAGACACGATACAATGTCGTACTGGTAGATCCCATCTGCCCCAGAGAAGACAATCAGCATATATGGGTGTGCGTGATCTGCAAGGTTGGATCCATAACGATTTCGGTCCATTGTGCCTTCCACAGGTATGAGTGAACTCAGAGAATGCCAAGAAAACTTTCCACAGACCATAATATTGCCCACCGCCTTCTGTTCTTTCAGCAATGGTTGGTGAGTGTTTGTTCTCAGATTTTTCACGCCTTATCCCCAAAGTCCACCGGTTTGATGAAAGAGAAAAAGTGACTCACCGAAGAGGGAAATATTTTGCCAATCAACGGAGGTCCAATTCCGATACTGTCGTGCAAATATATGTCTTTTCTGCCGATGCACCTTCGTTAGCATAGGAGCAGTGACCATCCGTCTCATTCAGAGGACCATACCCAGCATAATTCGCTGAACTGTCGTCTGCTATACACTTCCGGTAGCCACCTGGTTCATTCTGGAAGTGAGTTGTTCCACTGTAGCGGCGATCGACCCTCATGAACCTACAGAGCCGACGTTCATCTCTCACATCAATGGCACGTGGTGCTCTGCAATTTCCACGTTTCTTCTTCGCAATGGTGCCACTTCTCCATTGACGATATACTTTATCCACATCAGCACGCTAACAGTTCACATACTGCTCTATTTCCGAAATATTGCCACCTTTGGTCAGAAACCCTATAATCATCTCTTTTTGCAACACTGATAAATCTCTCCTTTTTCTCCTTTTAGCCATGAAAGCAACGAGGGATATGTTTTCAGAATGCCTGCACCACACCTTATATACCCTCTAAGCCAACTCACGACATGTATCTTTTTCCATTGGCTACGCGCTGTTGACGTCACAATAATATGACTCGACTCTGTGTTATAGATTACTCTATTTTCCATTTATATATTAATCCATGCCATCTAGAAAATTTAACAAAATGTTGTTTTTTATAAATTATGACAAACTCTTTATTACTAAATATTTAATCAAATAAGATTGACACATATTTCTCATAATTTTAGAATATTTCACAAATAATAAACTGGTTTAGAAAAATTTATAACTGGATGAGAGTTAAGGGTTCATTTTAGGTTTAGATAGTATATTATATAGTATATTATTGTATCACGTATCTTATCGCGTATATTATTGTATTGCAATTTATTTACGTTATCTACATCAGATGTATTGAAGTTTAATTATTTATCATATTTTTATTTGATGAAGAATTTACCAGTTGTATATTATTGCCTACAGTACCATAACAGTTAGCATGCTCTATGAATGGCGCTGTTTACCAGAAAATGCTATTGTCAGATATATGAAGGACATGACACATAATGTGTTAAAGTACTGTAATTTGTTTTGGTTGGGTGCTTTACCATGTTTCATCATTAAGTTAGGATTATGCTCTCTTTTCAGCTAGCAGCAAGGCAATAAATTTAGAATTAGTTGGAGAAATTCAATAACAACGTTAGGATTACGTTTTTGTTACAATGTGGGTTGTTGTTGTTGAGAACCAGACCGTCCGACCTGCCAGAAAGGTGTAAGGTAACCGTTTGGACGGCCGGGAAGTGCCACCCAATTTAGACCGGAACCCAGTGGGGGAGGCATCCACAGGAATCGTACACTCCTTCCCCTACCATCAACCTCTTGGAAGGATTTACGAACCCACATGTTTAACGTGATCGTATCCCGCATGAACACGGCGGCAGTTGTGGCAGCGTGCACATCCAACGCACAAACCACCGGGCTACCTCTTCCGAAATGTGCCAACAGCACACGGTGTTCTCGGGTGACCACCCACCCAAGTACTAACCGCGCCCGATGCTGCTTGACTTCGGTGATCTAACGGGAACCGATGTTTTCAGCAAGGTAGGGCCATTGGCTGTTACAATGCGGGTTGTTGTTGTTGAGACCCAGTCTGTCCGATCTACCAAAAAGGTGTAAGGTAACCGTTTGGACGGCCGGGAAGTGCCACCCAATTTAGACCGGAACCCAGTGGGGGAGGCATCCACAGGGATCGTACACTCCTTCCCCTACCATCAACCTCTCGGAAGGATTTATGAACCCACATGTTTAACGTGATCGCACCCCGCATGAACACGGCGGCAGTTGTGGCAGCGTGCACATCCAACGCGCAAACCACCGGGCTATCGCTTTCGAAATGTGCCAACAGCACACGGTGTTCTCAGGTGGCCACCCACCCAAGTACTAACCGCGCCCGATGCTGCTTGACTTCGGTGATCTAACGGGAACCGATGTTTTCAGCAAGGTAGGGCCATTGGCTGTTAAAATGTGGGTTGTTGTTGTTGAGACCCAGACTGTCCGATCTACCATAAAGGTTTAAGGTAACCGTTTGGACGGCCGGGAAGTGCCACCCAATTTAGACCGGAACCCAGTGGGGGAGGCATCCACAGGGATCGTACACTCCTTCCCCTACCATCAACCTCTCGGAAGGATTTATGAACCCACATGTTTAACGTGATCGTACCCCGCATGAACACGGCGGCAGTTGTGGCAGAGTGCACATCCAACGCGCAAACCACCGGGCTATCGCTTCCGAAATGTGCCAACAGCACACGGTGTTCTCAGGTGGCCACCCACCCAAGTACTAACCGCGCCCGATGCTGCTTGACTTCGGTGATCTAACGGGAACCGATGTTTTCAGCAAAGTAGGGCCATTGGCTGTTACAATGTGGGTTGTTGTTGTTGAGACCCAGACTGTCCGATCTACCATAAAGGTGTAAGGTAACCGTTTGGACGGCCGGGAAGTGCCACCCAATTTAGACCGGAACCCAGTGGGGGAGGCATCCACAGGGATCGTACACTCCTTCCCCTACCATCAACCTCTCGGAAGGATTTATGAACCCACATGTTTAACGTGATCGTACCCCGCATGAACACGGCGGCAGTTGTGGCAGAGTGCACATCCAACGCGCAAACCACCGGGCTATCGCTTCCGAAATGTGCCAACAGCACACGGTGTTCTCAGGTGGCCACCCACCCAAGTACTAACCGCGCCCGATGCTGCTTGACTTCGGTGATCTAACGGGAACCGATGTTTTCAGCAAGGTAGGGCCATTGGCTGTTACAATGTGGGTTGTTGTTGTTGAGACCCAGACTGTCTGATCTACCAGAAAGGTGTAAGGTAACCGTTTGGACGGCCGGGAAGTGCCACCCAATTTAGACCGGAACCCAGTGGGGGAGGCATCCACAGGGATCGTACACTCCTTCCCCTACAATCAACCTCTCGGAAGGACTTACGGACCCACTTGTTTAACGTGATCGTACTCCGCATGAACACGGCGGCAGTTGTGGCAGCGTGCAAATGCAGCGCGCAAACCACCGGGCTACCGAGCCTAAAATGTGCTAACAGCACGCGGTGTTCCCAGGTGATCACCCATCCAAGTACTAACCGCGCCCGATGCTGCTTGATTTCGGTGATCTAACGAGAACCGGTGTTTTCGGCACGGTAGGGCCGTTGGCTGTGTTACAATGTGGGTGTCATTCGAACGTTCAGGACGCCCCCCATAGTAGGTTCTCTAACTATCACCTAAACTAAACATATTTCTAAATTTTTTATGCAAATATATAAACTCCAGAAAGAAAAAAATTGGTATTATATAAACGTTATTCTAAATTTTAGCGGAAATAACATATAAAACTTTATCCCTTAAAATAATGTAATTCCATTAATGTTTTTATTTTCAAATAATATTTAAAATTTAATTTAAATTAGTTATTTTAGTTTTAATAATGATGTATAAAAGTATTTTTAAAACACTAATCAAAAATTTTTGTTAAAGTGAAGTATTTTGAAATAATCTAAAATATATAAATATAATTTGAGTGCATAAAAATTCATACATTTCTGTTTACAGTAGGAAATTCATATTTTAATAAAGTATGTGATATGATTTATTAAAGAAAAAAAATCCGTATATATTATTAATACTTATTAGTTAATTGAAATGTTTTTATAAGAAAGTTACATATTCAAGGTTTTAAAATATCAAAACAACTTATTGTATTTCATTTATAATTTACAAATTAATTAACATTTAGTGCTCATTGTAAATAAAATGTTCACAACAAAGCATATGAAAGGAAAATAGAAATATTATATATAAAATTATTACGATTGAAAATATTAATATGTTGATGTGAACCAAACATAAGAATAAAAAATAAATAAAGCTTCATTAATTTTGGTATGTATTATGTTGCACGGGCGGTTTTGTTTCATATTTAATTTGGAATTCATACGAAATTGGTATGTTAAATTCGAAAATAATATTTCAATACAAATTTTACCATACCTTATTAAAGGAGCTAATTACATCAAAATACAAGATTATTAATTACATTAAAATATCAAATTATTAATTACATTAAAATAGCAAATACAAAGCTAAAAACTTATATATACACTACTTGACACAGGAAATACATCATGAAAGAACGAAAGGAGTGTGATGGCGTATATAAATATAGATGAGGTATATAAATAAATGATGTTAAGTTCAGAAGAATAATGCAATACAATAATGGCATGGACAGGGTGATCAGTAAGATCCCCTTGCGATGATACAAGCAGCTACCCTTCAAGAAACAGATGTAATGAGCGTGCGAACCTGAGGGTTACATGACCATATGCCTTCAACCATCCTCCACAGGTCGTCATCTGTTTAAGGTCGGGACAGGACAGTCAAACGACGGCCAATCACGTCCCATACATGCTCAATGGGTGAGAAATCTGAAAGCCAAGGAAGCACCTGGATACCTTGCAAGACTTGTCTGCTAATGGTTGCCGTGTGTGATCGCGTGTTATTTTGCTAGAAAACAGCATTTTGCAACCGCTGAAGGTAGGGCAGTGCAACCAGGGACAGCACCTCATCCACATATCGTCGTGCCATCATTGTGCCTCAGTACAAACCAGAGGTCACCAGCAATCGAAGCTGATGATCCCCCAAACCATGATGCCGCGTTGTCAAACCGTATGGCAACATTTGCAGCAGAATTGGATAAGTTTCCACGTCGCCGTCGGACTCTCACACGGCGACTGTCATTCGACAAATGTAATGTTCGACTCGTCGCTGTACCTATTCAGTCATCCAAGAGGCTCGGACCCGACACCATTGCAATCTCTCACGTCGGTGTCTTGTCAATGGCAGTCTTCGTAAAGGACGGTTTGAGTGTAAGTCGCTTTCGACCAATCGTCTTGAAACTGCTCTCGTTGATAATGGAACATCCAATGGACCCTGCACTACAAATTCTGCAGAATATCGACAATAGTCATTTGTGAGGCCGCCACGGCATGCCTTCGAATGTACCAATCAAATTTGTACCACTGCGATGATTCACATGCCATTCTTCAATCCATCGTTTCCAATGAATTTGCACAGTAGACACATCTACGCATCTCTCAGCGGCGATACACCGGTATGACCACCCAGCCGTACGCAGGCTTAAAGTTAATATCCTCGTACGATCATCCAAATACCGAAACAGACTTCAACGTCGTCGGCCAAGCATCTCTTCAACAACACTTGTCTTCTGAAACATCAAACAGATAGGAAAAATGGTTTTCGTAGGCAACAGGCAGTAATAACTGTTGGCTCATCTAGCGCTTCCATCGTCGCCATTGCAATCTCTCACGTCGGTATCCTGTAAATGGCAGTCCAATTCCTTTCGTGCTATTCCACGTGATATTATCCTTCGATTTAATCACGTGGCCTACTTGCATTTTAGATCATTTGTATATATCGGCCAACTGTGTTTGTCTCGCAATATGCATAATTATACAGCCAAAGCTTCGTGGTACTGCATTTTCTATATCGGGAAGGGTATTTCACTTATTAAAAAATTATGCAACAAATAAATAACACTTAATGATAAAATTAAAAAAAAAATCCAATTGTTTTCCTTTTCAATTGATATGAAATATTTGGGGTACACTTCTTGAATTATAATGGACCCCTAATTTCGTATTCTTAATTTGGAGTCCATTGCAAATCGAGAATGAAATATAATAGTCTCAATAGTGGTCAACAACTATGAAACAGTACATCTTATGTGAAACAAATTAATTAATTGAAATTATGGCTAATCGTTAATACATTTAGTAATTATTGCGTTGTGTCTAAAATCAACCACTTCTGTTTTCTGCTGCTGCGTACATAACAACATGGATATTTACACTCTGCTGTAAAATACTTGTACTACGTTGAGAGGGCAACAATTGCTCACAATTTAATTTAACTCTTTTAATATTTATACATAAATTTTACAACTTATTATACTTTATTAATGCAATTATAACTTATTTACTGAGATCTTAAGGGATTTAAGTATGTGATGCCAAACCTTCAGTTAGATTAAATTTTTTAAGCTTTTAATGTGCTAATGACATTAATTAACAAGCAAATATATTACTCATCATTTCTGCTGCTATTCTCATATTAATTTTCCACATAGTTTAACAGAGGCCCGGGTTCAATTCCAGCCACTGCCAAAACTGCCGTCGTGTTCATGCGGAGTACGATCACGTTAAACATGTGGGTCCGAAAGTCCTTCCGAGCGGTTGGTGGTAGGGGAAGGAGGGTACGGTCCCTGTGGATGCCTCCCCCACTGGGTTCCGGTCTAAATTGGGTGGCACTTCCCGACCGTCCAAACAGTTACCTTACACCTTTCTGGTAGGTCGGACGGTCTGGGTTTCAACAACAACAACATAGTTTAACAGGACCAATGGTTGTCACACTCTCACGACCGATGCTTTTCACACTCCCTTAAAGGTATCATGCTTTTGTACTTACTCGGTTATTTACGGTTCTTCCATTTCTACACATAATCTCATCATTTCAGTTCTTCCTCACTTCTCCCTCTCCTCCTCTCTGTCTATCTTTCTTGAATTCTTTCTTATCTTCATCAGCTCTGTCGACTGCGATATAAGCAAATTGATGACCATAGCCAGCTTCCGACTCTGGCCCACGAAAACTTTGCATAATATTTCGTGAAATATGCTTTCGAGAACATCCATCACTTTTATCATAAATATATCTTACAGAAAATTTTTGAAGGCTTCTTATGGTGGCAATTGCATTTCATATTCAAAGGAGCTATTAAGAGTTTAATTATTTTTTGTACACTTATTTCGTACAGCCATGCAAAATTTCTGAAAGACTGAAAGCGACATCTCCAGAATCAGAAGTGCATATTCTTAGTGAACCCCCAACCCGCAGAATCGAGCTAAATCCATATCAGTCATCCCTAAACTCACAATTATGAGGTACAGATGTTACTCAAAAATGTAAATATACTGTATTGATATCTCTAGAACTGAACCCTCTTATTTCCACTAGAATTTATAGCTGAATCCATAGCAATCATCATCTAAGTTTTATCTATAACCAATTCTAAGAAATATATGTTTCGAAAGATTTTTTTAACCGGAATTAGTAAAATAACGAAAATGAAAGTCCTTAGTAAAGGATTTGGGTATATGATGCCAAACTTTCAGTTAGATTAAATTTCTTAAGCCTTAAATGAGCTCATAATGGCATTAATTAACAAGCAAAATATTACCCATCATTTCTGCTGCTATTCCCCTTATCCCCTTTAAAATTTTGAGCTAAATTCATATTAGTCATCATATGCGCTCAATCTATAGGCAATCCTGATAAATAAATTTTTATAAATAAAATTTTGAATCAGAAGTGAGAAAAATCATGAAGTGGAAATCTTAAGTGAAATCCCTCCTGCCTCTGAAATTTCATACTGAATCCATATTAGTTGTTATCTAGGTTCCTTCAATAGATATTGCAAGGAAAATAATTATTTATATTTAATCGAAAATTATATCTCGAGAACCGTAGTGGAAATCTTGAGTCATCCCACCCACTACAAAATTTAAGGCTGCATTCATATCAGTCCTTATCTAAGTTCTATAGCAAATTCTGAAAAAAGTATGTTTCAAGGAAAACTTTCGAAGCGGAAAACGAAAAAAAAAAACCATAAGTGGAAATTTTCAATAAGTTACCAAACCTACACTAGATTTTGATGTTGAATCCATATTAGTTATCATATATGCTCTATTTATAGACAATCTAGAAAATCTTTTGAACCGAAAATGGAAAAAGAACCAGAAATAGAAATCTTTACCTCCCTCAAAATTCGAGTTATGCTGAATCCACATAAGTCATTATCTAAGTTCTATAGTAAGTCCTGAGAAATAAATGTTTGATAAAAATGTTTAATAATAGTATAAATTGCAAATTTGATTGCCCCCCCCCCCCCCAAATGTAACTTTATGTCGTCTGAATGCATTAACATTGCATTCTTGTTTGGGCTTTCGTATTGATGACTACTATGGGACAAATCGCACGTCATAACTTCTGGGTTGCATGCCCATATTTGGAATTTATACGAATTTTGTGAATCACAAGTTGTACTTCGAATTGCGTTATTTTTACCTTATGGTATTTGAATGTTTTAATTTCAAAAATAAAACACGATTAAAATTTTAATAACTTAAATTTTGAAACTGACTAAAATGGTATTTGAAATTTTACACACAATTGAAATTCAATTTAAACAGAAATATTTAAACATTTATATTTCAAAACTTATTTCAAAAGATTTCATAATTTTTGAATGATATGATTTCTATAACTTTTCGCATTCAGAAAAAAATATTTAATGAGTACTGAGAGATTTATTACTAATAAATTGATGTTATTTAATACATAAAATATCTAATTTAAGGTTTTTAATCAGCTTTATTTGAGATTCGGAGCTTTCGGATATTATACAGGAAATAGCTGTCCAACTCAAGATCCAAAAACTGGAATCCGACTGGGAAAAATTATATTACCCTCTAACATTATGCACTCTTAATGTCACTTTGTAAATTACATTTATTAAATTTCATGTAAAATTAACTACTATATTTATTCTTAATAAAGGACTTAGTTATAAAGAAATATATTACATACACAGTAAAATTCATCCATAATATTTCTTTAAGGAAAAGAAAAATATAGAAGTGACCTGTTTTATTTTATGAAACATAAAGCTTTCCGAGCCAACAAAAATATCAATAAGAGATTTCTTTCAGTCGCAAACACATGCAGACTCTTTCCATAAAAAACTTTTCATCTGTTGTCAATTTGTATTTGAACACATCATTTTCTGCCCGGCTTCAGAGCCATAGAAGGCTAGTGTGAATCTCAAATACAGGCGGAGGACCGCGTGTATGCATAGAGCTTGTATTAGCTCTTTATTAAACTGGAGTACTCATTCAAAATAAATGTGCCAAAATTATCCTTTCTAAACAGGATCGATAAAAAAGGATGATATTACACAATTTTTTATTTATCATGAAAAGTTTCTGAATGACTTCTGTTGTTGTTGTTGTTGTAGAGACCCGGACTGTACGATCTACCAGAAAGGTGTAAAGTAACAGTTTGGACGGCCGGGAAGTGCCACCCAATTTAGACCCGAACCTAGTGGGGGAGGCATCCACAGGGACTGCACCCTGCTTCCCCTACCACCAACCTCTCGGAAGGACTTGCGGACCCACATGTTTAACGTGATCGTACTCCGCGTGAACAAGGTGGCAGTTTTGGCAGTGGCGGGAATCGAATCAGGGCCTACCCAGTGCAATTCCCACTCGCTAACCACTGGGCTACCGCGCCCCCGGAATAATTTCTGTGGAGGAATAACTTCTGTGGATAAATTCTAAATAACTTCTGTGGAGTAATAACATCTGAATAACTTCTTTCCATTTTATGGGAATACTTTTTATTAATATATCAACAACTCCTGAGCCTAGAACTTTGAAGCATGCGCAGAGTTACTTGCAGGAAGTAATAAAAATAAATTTTAAAATATTTGTCAAAAACTGGGAATTTTTTTATAAGGAGCAGTCAAACAAACTTTCCAATTTTATCTATATAGATTACTTGGAAATATATTCTATATTAAAGTAGCAAAAAAAAAAATGCATTTTTCGTACACTTTCTTATTTTTAGATCTTATAAATTTTTATTTTATAAACCATGTCTTCTTTTGTGCAACTGATTATTATTCTTTTGTCGAAAACACACACGTAATACAATACTTCATGTTCAGTTTTCTGCAGTAGTTTTCTTTCAAAAAAATTATGATAAATAATGGCTTTCGCAATACCTAAAACTAAAACTATTCGATTTAGAAAGCCTCGAAGCCCCAACAAAGCTATGAGTGGTAGGCGATACCGAAAATCGTTCAATTCGTTTTGGAAATTCTTTTTCATAAACCCTAGAATGGAATATTGCAAAAGTATCAATACATTTTAAACTGTTCCATATTGTTTCAAAAGTAATTTTGAAGTAAGAATTTAAAGATTTTGTCATTTTCTCAAACTATCCTTAAAAATGCTATATTTATATCAAATGTATAACAGAAATATATTTCATATTTTTGAAAAGTTATTGTATTTTCTCTGTGAAATATGAAGAAGAATATATATATCTTTGTAATTTTAACTAGCATCCTCCATAGTTCCACTGAATGTTCTACAAAATTGCTTCATCTAACACTTCAAATATTTTATTCGATGCTGTCTTGAAATATATTATATTGCATATGAATTATTTCTATATATATTTTTTCAAACAAATTGTACTTTCTCATACGTAGTATTGAAAAAACATTGTTTTACCGAAAAATTTTCGATTTCGAGATTTTGATACCAATATATATTTTAAGACTTTGTGAATACGTTTTGACTATTTTTGGAGAATTGGATGTATGTCTGATTGATGTATGTGGTTTATTTTTTGTGTGCACAAAAACAACCACAAATATTAATGGATTTTCACGAAACTTTATACCCGACTTTAGATACTTTAGAAATAAATGGAATTTTTTTTAATTCAAGCGAAAACTTTGACTTTTATTCTAAATTTTATATTTTTTTAACACGGCAGCATAGGACAAAATTTGACATAATCATACAGAAAAGGGTTTATTCGTAGCTCAATCACTTCATAGTTCCAGTCATTACTGTGAAAAATAGCCACGACACAAATTGTTACTTTCTTTATATACATAATGTATAAGGAAAGCATTGTGACGGGGTCGAAAATACGAATTCGAGTTTTTGACGGGAGAGCACGTTTCAAGCATCCCTGATCACGAATCGAACATCTTTGACGTAATGTCTGTGTGTGTGTTTGTGAAAGTATGTGTGTGTGTGTGAGTGAATGCATGTGTGTGTGTGAAAGTATGTGTGTGTATATGTGTGTGTGTGTGTGTGTGTTTGTGTGTGTGTGTGTGGAGATGATATCTCACGAACGAATAGAGCGATTCGAATGAAATTTGGTACAAAAAACACAATCCTTGAATGCTGTAAGCCTATTGTTTTTAAACACAATCGAATATTCAGAACACCTCTAAATTTTCGAGTGAAATTTTGAAAAAACTATCAAAACATCAAAACCTTTAACAAAGTTACCCAAATAGACATTGTTTATGTAATTTTTCCTTAAAAAACGATTGACGTAAACTTTAGAACGCTAGCATGAACCGTTCTCGATATCCCATATATTAAAAAAATATATATTAACTGTTGAGAAACATGTTCACTTTTTGATATGTAATATCATGCTATAAATTCGGTGACATCATTTTTGTAGATCAGCCTCGTTCCATTCATAAGAAGATATACTTTGAGTAATGCTTTTGTATTTGAACGCCAATAGTCATTTATCTATTATAAGAATAATTTATTTCATCGTCCATGACGTTTGGCGAGAATTTGGCGACAAATTTGATGGAATGTCGCCAACTTGGCAACTTTTTAAAATGTTGTCAAATTAACGAAAATCTCGCCAAATGGATAAAAATGACGCTAAATTGATTAAAATGAGCAATAAGTAACGAAAATTCAATATCTTGGAAAGAATATAAGTATCTACTATAAGAATAACGTTTTTTTTTTGCTGTAAAAGTAGTAAATTCACTGCATTATATAAGGAAAGTCATGTGCTGCCCAAATCAGATTTTTTTATTTGTGACGTCATTATCTCCTCTTGAAGGGGTTCCTCAAGGGGTATCCTCAAGTTAACCTCATGGGGTGTACATTGTCAAATATGGTATCAATCGAAAGATTTTTTCAGCCCTTTAAAGTGAATGGTAACACCCTATAGTTATAATCCTTTAGACTCCCTATAACTATTTTTCAAAAAAATGCCTTGTAAAATTAAAAAAAAATGAATTCTGGTATGAGTCATTCGAGTTTAGCCACCCTACAATTAATATAAGTGTTATTATTTTACTTAATAATAGAAGATACCTGTGTGTGTGCTCCGCGTAGTAGAAAATCGAAGCTACGAACAGCTGGGAAATGCAGCCAGATAAATGAATTCCCCAAAAAGGGATTTTTAATCGCCGAGATTTTTTAAGAACGTAAGAAATCGAACTTAGTTTTCATGAACACAATTTAAAATTATCATCTACTGTTGAAATTCAGCTTACATTCTGCCGTTTTCAAATCAAAATTATTGATCAAACGATTGGCTGCGAGATATAAAATTTAGTCGTGGGCAATGATCCTGTAAAAATTTCTTAACTTTTTTCTCACCAACATTTGATTTTACCCTCTCCTTATTACCTTTTTTGCTTTACTCACTCTCACACAACTCCGTGGTGTAACCATGGAATGAATATATGCAGATTTTTACGGTTTTTTTGAGGTGAAAATTTTTATATTTTTAAATTTGTCTGGCAATATAATCAATTTTTCAACTTAATCATTTTCATTTTTACTCGAAAATTCGAATTCGAGTTTTCGACGGGAGAGCACGTTTCAAGCATCCCTGATCACGAATCAAGCATTTTTGAAGTGATGTCTGTGTGTGTGTGTGTGTGTGTGTTTGTGAAAGTATGTGTGTGTGTGTGTGTGTGTGAAAGTATGTGTGTGTGTACGTGTGTGTGTCAGCGAGTCTGTGGAGACGATAACGAACGACCGAATGAACCGATTCAAACGAAAATTGGTACAAAAATCACAATCCGTAAACACTGGAAGCCTATTGTTTTATATGCAATCGAATGTTCAGAACCCCCCTAAATTTTCGAGTGAAATTTTGAGAAAATTATCAAAAAATCAAAACCGATAATAAAGTAACGCAAATAGACATCTCTTATGTATTTTTTCATTCGAAAACAATTGACATAAATTTTAGAACATTAACATGAACCGTTCTCGAAATATTGCGCATTTTTCAAAAAAATTATCAAAATGTCATAAAATAAAAAAAAATATTTCCTATTGAGAAACATGTTCACTTTTCATTTGTAATATCATGCGATAAATTGGGTGACATCATTCTCGTGCATCTAGCTCGTTCCATTCATGAAATAGATACTTTAAGTAATACTTTTGTATTTGAACGCCAATTGTCATTTATCTGCTGTAAAAATAACTTATTTCTTCGTTTATAACGGTTGGCGAGATTTTGGCAACGAATTTAGTGGAATGTCGCCAACTTGCCGACTTTTTTCAATGTTGCTAAATTAACGAAAAACTCGCCAAATGGATAAAAATGACGCTAAATCAATGAAAATGACGACTCATTGACGAAAATTCGATAGCTTGGAAGGGATATAAATATCTACTATAATAATAATCTATTTGTTTTACTGTAAAAGTAGTGAAATCATTGCATTATATGAGGAAAGTCATGTGCTGCCCACATCAGATTTTTTTTTTTTTTTTTGCTGATTGCACTATCAGTTTTAAAAATGAGTGAGTAAAGTAAGTATTTAAATTTTTATTCAATTATTTAGAAATATAACTTATATTAAAAGAAAACTTGAAGATGCTGAAACTCAAAGATTAGAAATTTAAAGCTGTAATTCAATTTGCAAATACATATTTAAGCCATTTTAATTCATACTAATATTAATTGGTTATACAATAAATCAAACTATAATCCATCTATTTAATCCTTCGTGATATCTTCTTGAAGACAAAAACATATTGTATGGGAATTCTACAGTACTATAACCTTAGGATAATATATTTTAACTAAAATAACTTAAAAGATAACTCTAACCATTGTAGTTATCAGATAATATACTGCCACTGCCTGGAAAATACAACATCACCCAAATGAAATGGCCTTGCCTGTAGTGGCGAGAAAGTGGATTGGGTAGCGATCAAAATTCATATTTTGGAATTTAATAGATGTTATAACACGATACATGTTTTAACACGATTTGTGTCTAGAATTGCCAGAATGTCTTTTGACAATGGTTACGATACATTATTTCAATATTTCAAATCATATAGTTACTTATAAATTCCATTGCTGCCTCAACCGGAAATTTAACAACATCACGGGAGAACAGCTGAACCGAATTTGAAGAAATTTTGTGGGTAGCCTAGAAATAGCCCCACTTAAAATTTAGTCCGTGTTTTGAGTTTTTACGACCAGTGGTTCTCGAGATATTAGTAAAAAACAAAATTTTCGTTTGTCTCATCATCACGGAAAAACGGCTGAACCGAATTTAATGAAATTTTGTGGATAGCCTTGAAATAGCCCCCCATAAATTTTGTCTAAGTTTCGAGTTTCTAAGACCAGGGATTGTCGAGATATTAATGAAAAACGGAACTTTTTCTTAGGAGATCTACTCTCCAACTCCGTGGTTTAACCAAACGGAAAGGATGAAAATCGTTTGTTTAAAACGCCAAAATGAAATAAAACTTTATTTCCGAGTTTGGTGCAGGATTTTTGCATTAATTAGTCACTTTAGGAAAGCATGAATTGTTTGAAACATGAATTTAAATGGAAAAATCTACCTCCATGGTTCATCTTTCACAAATTTTTACTCAACGATGAAAAGTATAAAGAAATCAAAATGGCTATTTAATTTCACATTTTATGAGGAAGATTCTATCTTATATCATGTTGTTCGGCAATGGAATGAAATTAAATGTGTTAGTAATATTTATTATTATTTTTTCTATTTGTATAATAAATAAATGGATGTAAAAATATATTTTATAAATGAACGGTTTGATTGTTATTTTAATTATATATATTGCGGACTGCGTACATCACTTTCATTTATTTAAGCAAAGAGGTTTCAAGCTCATATATTGTGTTTATCTAATAAACTCATATATTGTGTTTACCCAATAAATTCATTTAGCCGACTGTTGAAGCAGAAAAAGAGTAGAACGGGTGTATGTATCTTCTAATACAATTTTAGTGTTTTCATTTAGTATATACAAACGGGATCAGGATATTTTATTCTTCTGATCTGCAAATTCAGAGCTACGAATTTACTCTAAATAACTTGGTAACTTTTCTTAAACTTTATCAAATTAGTGGAAATGTCTCCAAATTGATAAAAATGGCCCAAATCAATGAAATTAAATTTGTTTTCTTAGAATAGAGTACTGAAATGATGTTTCTGTTGCATTTGTCGGTCAGTCCATCCATCCTACTTAGTAACGCATTTAAGAAATTTTTTTAATATCACCAAATTGGTAAAAATATTTTTAAATCCATAAAAATATCATGAAATTGATAAAATCGCGCATAATAAATGAAATAAATTGTGTTTTTTTAGGGGATAGTATTGTGATGATGTTTCGTCAATTTGTCGCAAAATGGGACTATCAGTTCTACAGTCCCACTTGGCGATAAATTTGGCGATTTTTTAAGTTATCGCTAAATTGACGAAAATGTCGCCAAACCTTCCATGGAGATTGCATTATTCAGATGATATGATTTCTATCAATTTATTTGAAGCAAATGATATCATGTCGTTTAGCAACGGACCCAATATATTATGCGGCATACGATTTTTATTAAATCTTTTCCGATTTGAATAATAAAAATATGTATATAAAATAAATTTCATTGACATTGCACTTTTGATTGGATAATATCAATTACGGTCTTCAGATTTAAACATCATTATTATTGTTATTTTCGGGGACTGTTGATTCAGGGATTATTGCTATTTTCAAATTATTATGGAATTGTTTTATTATGACGAAAATTGTTGAAACTCATATATAGTACGTTGTGCGAGTAATCTTCTACAAATGCATGGGTATATCTTCTAATCTTCAGGTATATTGGCATATATTTTGATATATATTGGCATATATTGGAATCAATTTCGTCCTTCTGGTATTAAGATTACGGGGATTTTTGATACTTTCAATTTATTACGTCATCTTTTTTATTTTGGCAAATATTTTTGAGACTCATATTGCAATACGGGTAAGCTTCTACTAACACACTGGCATATTTTCTGATCTGCGACAATATAAGTAGTACGGGGTTGCATATGTTGATTCAATTCCTTTTTTTCTTTGTAAATTTACTTACAAAAGGGGCCAGGATGTTTTATTTTTCAGATTTGCCCGTGAATATAATTTTACATAGTGAGAACAGATATTCTTAAACTTCTCTTTATGAGAAATAAATTTAACATTTTAACAGAATTTGCACATGATAGCGAATTATAAATTTCTTTATATTATATACTCCGTACGAAGAACGGGTATGCTGCTAGTTTTATATAAAAGTGATATTGTGCTTCTTATCTTTCATTGTAAAACTCATTTTTTCAAATAAATTCTTAAAGATAAGAAATATTTTCCTTTCAAATGTTTCCTGTTTAGGCATCCAATCAAAAGCAACTTTTACAGGCAACCATTCCTATTACGTGAAAGTAGGTTTACTATACTTTTCGGGGAATGGGTGCCAGATTTGATAATGTATACCCAAATTGGCGACTTTTGACTAGTTTTCGACTAGATTGGAACCTTGAAATATCGAATATTCTTGGAGATATGAGCACTTACTGGCGAGTAATTTTCGCTCAGCTGGACGTTATTGACATGATACGAACTATATTGAATTGTGAAATATGTCAGGGTTTTGAGAATAATATCCATTATTTTGTTACTTAGTTGAGAATTTAGTTACCGTCTCCGTTTTTATAATCAGTACTGATATCTTGATAAATTTCCAACATTGCACACACTCTACATTTAAATTGACTTTGCATTTTGGCTAGTTTCTAGAACATTTCAGTGCCTAATTACATCAGCATATATTTCAGAAATAAAAATTCGCCCAATTGATAGTTTGCGCAAAATAAATAATTTTTAAGAGCTTGTACAGTGAAAAGGGCATAATACTTTCGTACTCATTGTTCCAAAATAATTTAAACAATTTCAATATTAAGGTCCAGTATGAAGCAAAGTTCAGAAGCAAATGAGGTAATATATGAATATAACAAGATATTTTGCTGGTGCATACAGTGAAACTTGCACTCCACATAACTTGAATAATGACTGGCTTGCCTCATGTCTGCCACTCAATACATTAAGGAACTAGGCCTTCTCTCTTACAGGTGTTGGTCCAACAAAAGCAGCATTTAGATTCATTGTGTAGTTTTACTGCATTTAAAATATAATATACCCCAAAATTCATATTCGAAAACCAAACCGTCGAATCAGCCCATTATAAAATATACAAGAAAGATCATTCATGTTTAAAGCATTGATTATGAAACAGTTTCCATCAGCAATGCAATTTTATTTAAACATGTCTAAAATGCAATACATTCCTCGGTAATATTTTAAAACTTCTCACAGTACTACATTGATTTATTATATTTGAAAACTTAAACCTTCATCGAAAAAAATGAACTTCATTCAAATGACGGCATTGAAATATAAATTGCCTGATTTAAACATTTCTAAAATGTGATATATTACTCGATAATAATTTTAGAGTTATCATAATACCACGATAATTTATTATATTTAAAAACTTCATCGAAAACAACTGAAATTCATTCAAATGACGTCATAGAAAAAATAACACGACTGGCTCTCTCTAAAAATGCAGCATTTCATTCATAAATAATTTCCCATTCATGTCATTCATCACAATACTATAATAATTTATTTTATTTAAAAATTAAGACCATGGAGCTACAAGTAATTTAACTCTATGCTTAAAACTTCATCGCAAAAAATCGTCCTTCTCTCGGTAAAGTCAATGAATATTTCTTTCATATCAGCTATGCAGACTCCATGAGCTAAATTCTTTTTCGTTAAAAAAATACAGCAATTTCTATACAACTCATCCTACATATTCTGCTTTTTACATTTTACATAAGTGAAAAATAGGCTTCGTTGTAGATATAATCAAATTTAGATGAGCATTTAAACTCATATATATTGTAATTGCGTTGATTTAGTATGCAGATGCACAGAATTTAAACCAAAATAAAGTGGTTTTAGGACGGATACAACACTCAATATGAAATAAAAAGAACTTTAAAAATCACGATTTTGAGACAAGATGGATGCCATATATCATTTTGAAGTGGTTCACGTGATACTTTCATATCATGGTCACGTGATCGTTTCATATAAGAGGTGTTATTATTATTTTAATTTCTATTTAAAAAACTATTGAATATATTTCGCTGATTTTTTTTTATATATTTTATGGAACAATTTGAATATTACCTAAAAATTTCGAGGCAATTTGTGAATTTTAAATCCGCTTAAAAAATGTTTGAAAAATTAGGTCCCATAGGGCTCAATGTATTTCATTTTTTCAACCCGGGTTCAATACAAAACTAATTGGGTGATATTATTCATTTATATTCCCATAGGTCCTACAGACCGTCTGAACAACATACTAAAATTTCATTTTGCTTAAGTCATTTTTACGGCAGTTATCGTGCTAACGGACAGACAGACAGACAGACAGAATGAACAAAGTCATAAACACTTTTCGACTTTGTTGTAAAGTGTTAAAAATAATGAAACTGAAATCCCCCAAAAAGCAGCTCAACTGAAACATTTTTGTGTGCGCGCACTTATGGCTTAAATTTATGGCTGAAAAAATTGTGCATTTGATTATGATCACTTTCCTTATACATATATTGTATAAGGAAAGTACTGTGACGGGGTCGAAAATTCGAATTCGTGTTTTCGACGGGAGGGCACGTTTCAAGCATCCCTGAATACGAATCAGACATTTTTAAGATGTCTGTGTGGTAAAGTATGTGTGTGTGAAAGTATATGTGTGTGTGTGACAGTATGTGTGTGTATGTGTGTATGTGTGTGTCGAATGGACCGATTTGAAAGAAATTTGGTAGAAAAGTTACTATCCGTGAATACTGGAAGCCTGTTGTTTTTATATGCAATCGAATGCTCAGAACACCCCTAAAGTTTCGAGAGAAATTTTGAAAAAATCATTCAAAAATTAAAACCTTTAATAAAGTTACGCAAATAGTCATTTCTTATGTAATTTTTTATTATAAAACGATTGACATAAACTTTAGAAGGCAAGCATGAACCGTTCTCGAGATATTGCACATTTTTCAAAATAATTATCAAAATATCATATAAAATAAAAAATATAAATTACCTTTTGTGAAATATGTTCACTTTTCATAAGTAATATCATGCGATAAATTTGGTGACATCATTCTCGTGGATCTAGCTAGTTCCATGCACGAGAAAAGATATTTTAGGTAATATTTTTGTATTTGGACGCCAATAGTTGTTTATCTGCTACAAGAATAACTCATTCCTCCGTCCATAACGCTTGGCGATATTTTGGCGAAATGTCGCCAACTTGGCGACTTTTTTAAATGCTGCCAAATTAACGAAAATGTCGCCAAATTGATAAAAAATGACGCTAAATCAATGAAAATGACGACTAGATGATGAAAATTCAATATCTTGGAAAGAACATAAGCGTAGACTATACGAATAATGCATTTCGCCGTCCGTCCGTCCGAAGCGCTTGGCGAGAAATTTAGTGGGACGTTGGCAACTTGGCGTCAATTTTAAATGTTGAAACTTTTTTAAATTTGTCAATTTTAAATTTGTCAATTTTGTCAATTTTAAATGTTAAAACTTTTTTAAATACTGCCAAATTAACGAAAATGTCGTCAAATTGATAAAAAATGACGCTAAATCAATGAAAATGACGACTAGATAATGAAAATTCAATATCTTGGAAAGAACATAAGCGTAGACTATACGAATAATGCATTTCGCCGTCCGTCCGTCCGTAGCGCTTGGCGAGAAAGTTAGTGGGACGTTGGCAACTTGGCGTCAATTTTAAATGTTGCTAAAATGACAAAAATGTCGCCAAATTGATAAAAATGACACTAAATGAGAAGTAATGTCTCGCAAATTCTGATTTCCGTCATAGTACGGGATTTCTAGCATATAAGAAATACTCTTCTCTCCGTTTGTCTGTAGCACTTGGTGATGCATTTGTCAAACTTAGCGAATAATTTAGCAAAGTGTTGCTAACTTAGCGATATTCCGTCCCAGATTGACAAAAATATCGTCAAAACTGAAAAAATGACGCTAAATTAATGAAGATAATGTTAAATTAATGAAAATGACGCCTAATTGATGAAGTTACTTAAGTATTTTAATATATGAACTATATCGCTTAGTGAGGATGCTATCAATATTGATGATTGTTTCTTTAGAGTTGCGCGAAATATAAGTTAATTGAGTATTTTGAAATAGTTTTATATGTTGTTATCCGGAAAATCGCCAAATATACAATTCAACGATACAAACACAGTGCCGTGAATCTTGTTCGGTATTTTTTTACTGTAAAACTAGTAAATCCATTGCATTATATAAGGAAAGTCATGTGCTGCCCACATCAGATTTTTTTAAATTACATTTACGCTTGTTAATTTTAATCACATTCTGAATGCAAAATCGCTTATAAAACACTTACGAAAAAAATATTTTATAAATTTGCTCGATAATTTTTTGGAAATACTTTTAATTAAATTATTTAAATTGATTACATTTTTTTGGGATATCAATTTCGTTTCAAAGGTAGTTAGTTTTTCAGATATAATTAACTCTGTCTTTTTTACATACTTATTTGCTAATTAATACCTTTAAAAAATTTCATGCATAATTCCATATCTCAATTATATTTTATTCCAATAAAGATTATATTTGTTTTTATTTTCTAGTACATTGTACATTTTTTTAAATTCATTTGTCAATCGAATATATATATATATCAATGCTTTTAAATAATTTAAAATTGAAGTATAAAAGTAAGTAATGTTTAAGAAATTTTAAAAACTATTATTTTCTTCTAAAATATTAAAACGAATGCTTATAATTATTAAGTCAACTAAATATCGTTTATGACAGTTTTACAGCAAATATTATATTTTTTGCATTATTCTAAACTCTTCCCGATTTCGAGATAAAATTGCGCTTTTAAGTTTTACATGTGTCTATTTTAATACTTCAAGAAAAAAATATTCTAAAGTAGGATTACAATACGTGCATAAATCTTCAAAATTTTTAATCAAGTGCACCCAATAAACCTACAATGCGTGGACTAGTAATATATTAAAACATATACAGTCAAAGAATGTAATTAAAGAAAAATATATACTCCGTAAAGAATATAAGTCCCAACCCGGATTCAAAACAGGAAATCTCGCACTGGTTATAAAACGATCTAGCTACTTTGCTTAAATTCTCATATAGTATAAGTTAATCATACATTTTCATCCTTCACAATTCAGATCTAAGTGAATAATCCAATTTCAATTATTGCCTCATTTTCGACAATTTATACTTCTATTTTTAACTCGTTAATTTTCTATTTTTTTCAACATTTTTTTCTCCAATTTAGGGTGGTATGAGTTATCAATTGCAAGTTGCTGTCATAAATCGTAGAGCCCTTGGACAAACTTAAACCTTGTTTTTTTTTGTCAAACTTCAAGGATTACTGCATCTAATCTGCAAGGTACAGCTACTTGAGAGCCATTGTAAAGAATGCGAATCTCAACCAGGATGAGATCTACATGTCTTCAAACTGGCCGTTTTAGCTATTATATTCGAACGCTTTAGATATTAATTACTGAGACAAAATTAGCAGATCGTGCAAGTATGCCCCACAGTTTATGCTTAAAAATTATGTTAAGAGTAAATTAATTTAGATTTAACCAATAATTTAACTTAAGGATTTGACCAATAATTTAAGAAGGTCAGGCAAATTTTAAAAAGTGAAATCGACATTTAATCTCCGCAACAAGTAGGAACTTTTAATATTTATAGTATATATATACCTGCGGAATTTATCATATTTTGCTTGAAAATGTTAAGTAATTATCCTGTGCCAATTTTCTCTAATTTCAATACATAAACTTATAAATATAATTGTATTTAACATCTTAAGCCCATAATTTTTGCGAACGTCTGTGATAGCCGACAAAGTCAGTCATTCCACAGCTGGCTATAAATTAGGCCTCCAAAGCAAGAAATTATGATCCTAGTCTATTTATGCATGTATATATATGTATATATATATATATATATATATATATATATAATTGTATGTAAGTATCTATATATGTATATATATATATATATATATATATATATATATATATATATATATATATATATATATATATATATATATATATATTTTCAAAAAGAAAAGAGGTATGGATGGAAACAATATACCAAAAGATGGCCGGGGGGAGTTGTGACCCCCTCACCCCGGTTAAGCATGCTTTGCGTCGCGACAACACTCCCGGAGAGCCGGTATTTTGCAAAAAAGAATACGAATGTATCAAATTGTAAGATGTAAATAGACAACATACACAAACAAATATAAGATATAATTGTCGAGATCCAGCCCTATCAAAATTCATCAACAGTAAATGTTTGAAATATATTTAAAAAGTGTTTGAATAAAGTTTGAAACATGTTCACAAGTATAAATTATCAAAATTACTTAGCTTCTACTTAAAGAAGACTTTAAATATTGACACATAATAGAACAATAATAACAAAGTCTATTTCTAAAACCATATACCTGATTGACAATCAATAGCATATTACATGCAGATGTACATCCAATATTGTTTCATACAAGACGATGCAAATCTTCCATAACGTATTATACAATAGACCCTATTCAAGAGGTCCCGTATCAGTTATCACACGCTTTACCTGTGACAATCCAGTATGTATATTGCCATCAGTTTTATTTAAATATAAACGGTAACTATCGGTTACAGTTATTTTACAAAATTTGTAGATAATGTCACTTAAAAAATACTTGGGAAAACCCTGTGAGATGGTGTTTTGTAGGAACTCATGTATGCACAAAAATGTTTTTAGAAATATTATACTGGGACAATTAATACGTAGTCAAAGAATAAACAGTAAAATGGAAGATCGATATTTATGCGATTATCGTTTCCTACAAAACACCATCTCACAGGGTTTTCCCAAGTATTTTTTAAGTGACATTATCTACAAATTTTATAAAATAACTGTAACCGATAGTTACCGTTTATATTTAAATAACACTGATGGCAATATACATACTGGATTGTCACAGGTAAAGCGTGTGATAACTGATACGGGACCTCTTGAATAGGGTCTATTGTATAATACGTTATGGAAGTTTGCATCGTCTTGTATGAAACAATATTGATGTACATCTGCATGTAATATGCTGTTGATTGTCAATCAGGTATATGGTTTTAGAAATAGACTTTGTTATTATTGTTCTATTATGTGTCAATATTTAAAGTCTTCTTTAGGTAGAAGCTAAGTAATTTTGATAATTTATATTTGTGAACATGTTTCAAACTTTATTCAAACACTTTTTAAATATATTTCAAACATTTACTGTTGATGAATTTTGATAGGACTGGATCTCGACAATTATATCTTATATTTGTTTGTGTATGTTGTCTATTTACATCTTACAATTTGATACATTCGTATTCTTTTTTGCAATATACCGGCTCTCCGGGAGTGTTGTCGCGACGCAAAGCATGCTTAACCGGGGTGAGGGGGTCACAACTCCCCCGGCCATCTTTTGGTATATTGTTTCCATCCATACCTCTTTTCTTTTTGAAAATATTTTAATCCTCTTTTTAGTGCAGCTTTGCGCCTTTTAAGTGTGATTTCAGATGATTTTGTAATGTTGTATTTCACGGTGTTTTCATATTATATATATATATATATATATATATATATATCTATGTATGTACATATACCTCATGTTTATCAAATTAGCAACACTACGAAGGAATGGTGGTCAGGTTAGAATGACATTTATACCACATATTACTAGTGTTGATACAAATAAAGAACTACCGTTTCAGACTAATACAACCTCATTGCTGGCAAAAATCAGGATCTAGTGAAGCCACCTCTAGCGGCAATAAGAACTTCTGAAGGTCGCGGCATCGATTCAAAGAGAGTTTGGATGTGTTCCTCGGATATTGACGGCCATGCTTCTTCGATCCGGATCCACAGTTCATTGGTGGTGACTGCTGGAGTACGAGAACGGCCCAGTCGCCGAGTGACCGTATCCCATACATGTTCAATCGGTGATATATCTAGCGAACGGGCAGGCCAGTGAAGAAGCGGTATCTGTTGAGGTATAGGTTTATGTTGTGAAGAAGGCTTGAATACTCTGGAAAACATATTGTCTTATTGGAATATAGCGTAATAAAGTGTATTTTGTTGTCTTATTGGAATATAGCGACATGGTGTGTACTGCAGGGAGGGTACAAATTCATCCTCTAAAGCATCCTTAATGTAGCGGTTGCTGTTGAACGTACCCGCAATGCGTAGCAGCCGGGATGATAGCCGATGGCACCCCACACCATCATACTTAATATTCGTGCAGTATGACGCTCTAAAACGCATGCAGGAAGATATGATGCTTACTGCAATACCGTCTAACGCGTATTTGACCATCATTGTAGGTCAGGTTGTAGCGGGGCTCGTTCAAAAACATGATATGGGGCCAATCTGCACGCCATGGTCTGAACTTCTCTGCCAATTGTAACCTGAGGTGTCGATGGTTCAGGGTCAACGGTATCCTCCCCAAATGAATACATGCACGGAATCCGTAGTCCTACGCAGCAGACGCCTTCGAACCGTAGAAGCAGAATATTCCACATCTGTAGCAGTGCTCCAGTGCTGCACTAACACACGAAAAGAAGCTGTAAGTTTCGTCACCACCATGCGGATGAGATGTCTATAATCCCGTATTGTCGTCCAATTGCGTAGTCCACTGCCGGATTGTCAACTCGTCTGATTTCACACTGCTGTCACACTCGCATTGCTGTCGTGATATTATGCCCCGGACGCTCAGCAACATCCCAGTACGAAAATCCCCCTTCCCGCGGCTGATTATGCATCCCCGTTCGAACTCTGTAATTTACTTATAAGGCGCCATCTGACATTGACGAAGCATAGTGACTCCAATTGAAAAGTTTTCAACTAGCGGACACCGATAACGTACTTGTCTGGTTCCTTTACAACAATATATTTATACTCATCGTACACATAACATATCAGAGTTAATAAGTTCCTTTCATTGTTCCGCACTGTGATTGGTTCTAGGTGCCGAAAGACTGTTTGAGTATGTAAATGTTTTCGATGTTACCTTCGCCAGTTGGTAGTACTCGAAGGAAGTATATAGTTATATGCTTTCAACGAGAGATTGCATTCGCTTCTTCGTGATAGATTTTTTCTACTTCGGCTGTGGTTTTGCAGGAGCTTTTTTAACACTTTACAACAAAGTTGAAAAGTGTTTATGACTTTGTTCATTCTGTCCGTCTGTCTGTCTGTCTGTCTGTCTGTCTGTCTGCCCGTTAGCACGATAACTGCCGTAAAAATGACTTAATCAAAATGAAATTTTAGTATGTTGTTCAGACGGTCTGTAGGACCTATGGGAATATAAATGAATAATATCACACAATTAGTTTTGGATTGAACCCGGGTTGAAAAACTGAAATACATTGAGCCCTATGGCACCTAATTTTTCTAACATTTTTAAGCGGATTTAAAATTCACAAATTGCTTCGAAAATTTTAGGTAATAGTCAAATTGTTCCATAAAATATATAAAAAAAAATTCAGCTAAATATATTCAGTAGTTCTTTAAATAAAAATTAAAATAATAATTACACATCTTATATGAAACGATCACGTGACCATGATATGAAACGATCACATGACCCACTTCAAAATGATATATGGCATCCATCTTGTTTCAAATTCGTGATTTTTTAAAGTTCTTTTTAATTCATATTGAGTGTTGTATCCATCCTAAAACTACTTTATTTCTGCTTAAATTCTGTGCATCTACATACTAAAGCAACACAATGACAATATATTTGAGTTTAAATTCTCATTCAAATTTGATTATTTCTACAACTAAGCCTATTTTTCACCTATGTAAAATGTAAACAGCAAAATATGTAGAATGAGTTGTATTAGAATTACTGTATTTCTTTAACACAAAATAATTCAGTCCATGGAGTCTGCATGGCTGATATGAATGAAATATTAATTGATTTTATAAACAGAAGGACGATTTTTTTCGATGAAGTTTTAAGCATAAAGTTTATGAATTGCAGCTCCATGGTCTTAATTTTTAAATAAAATAAATTATTATAGTATGGTGATGAATGAAATGGAGAAAGTTATGAATGAAATTCTGCTTTTATAGAGAGATACAGGCGTGTTATTTTTTCTATGACGTCATTTGAATTAATTTCAGTTGTTTTCGATGAAGTTTTCAAATATAATAAATTATCGTAGTATTATGATAGATTTAAAAATATTACCGTGGAATGTATTGCATTTTAGAGATATTTAAACCACGCAATTTATATTTCAATGCCGTCATTTGAATGAAGTTCATTTTTTTCGATGAAGGTTTAAGTTTTCAAATATAATAAATCAATGTAGTATTGTGATAAGTTTTAAAATATTACCGAGGAATGTATAGCACTTTCGACTTTTTTAAATAAAAGTGCATTGAAGTTGGAAAGTGTTTCATAATCAATGCTTTAAGCATGATTGATCTTTCTTGTTTAACTTAATTTCTAGTTCCAATGTCAGTTGTTTAGCTTCCTTGAGTTTCGTTCAGGAGGCAGGTATAGTTTTAGTTTGAAAACTCGTGATTGTCTGAAGCCATTCTGTCCCTCCGACTATAAAGGGATTGTTGTATCTGATTGCGGTGGTTCTGGTTGTTATTCTACACACTTTGAAGCTAGAGAGCTTTGATAGAGACTGTCTATCAAGGGTCTGTAATCGAGACTAAGATGTATTTGGGTACGACTTTCCGTTCAAATTTAGACCAATTAGCCTTTGGTTCTACTTCGCCAGAATTGAAGAATGTGGAAATCATTTACCGAATATTATGCCGCCCATCCGTGAACTTTTGCAGAATGGAAGGAAATCAGACGACTGGTGAATTGACAAAGTCATTGTAAGCATTTGTCCATTTAAATTATATAGTTTACTCATGTTTATTATCAACTTGTTATTTCTTGACGAAGTATATTATATTTCTGGCATGGTATAAATTTATATGTAAAATCAATCTGCTGTATTTACATTAAATAAATTATACATTTTTAATGTTAACTTCTGATTCTCTGTTACCGTTACTGCCTAAGGACGTGGCAACATATTTAATAAATCATGTGTAACAAGAAAGATTAATCATGCTTAAAGAATTGATTATGAAACCCATTCCAACTTCAATGCAATTTTATTTTTACATCTCTAAAATGTAATACATTCCTCGGTAATATTTTAAAACTTATCACAGTACTACATTAATTTATGATATTTGAAAACTTAAACCTTCATCGAAAAAAATTAGCTTCATTCAAATGACGGCATTGAAATATAAATTGCCTGATTTAAACATCTCTAAAACGCGATACATTTCTTGGTAATATTTTTAAAATTATCATAATACTACGATAATTTATTATATTTGAAAACTTCCTCGAAAACAACTGAAATTCATTCAAATGACGTCATAGAAAAAATAACACGCCTGACTCTCTCTATAAAAGCAGCATTTCATTCATAAACAATTTCCTATTCATTTCATTCATCACAGTACTAAAATAATTTATTTTATTTAAAAATTAAGACCATGGAGCTACAAGTAATTAAACTGTATGCTTAAAACTTCATCGAAAAAAATCGTCCTTCTCTGTGTAAAGTCAATGAATATTTCATTCATATCAGCTATGCAGACTTCATGAGCTAAATAATTTTGTGTTAAAGAAATACAGCAATTCTTATATAACTCATTCTACATATTTTGCTGTTTACATTTTACATAAGTGAAAAATAGGCTTCGTTGTAGAAATAATCAAATTTGGATGATCATTTAAACTCAAATATATTGTAATTGGGTTGTTTCAATATGTAGATGCACAGAATTTAAGCAGAAATAAAGCCGTTTTAGGACGAATACAACGATTAATATGAATTAAAAAGAACTTTAAGAATCACAATTTTGAGACAAGATGCCATATTTTATTTTGAAGTGTGTCATGTGATCTTTTCATATCATGGTCACGTGATCGCTTCATATAAGATGTGTAATTATTATTATTTTAATTTTTATTTAAAAAACTACTGAATATATTTCGCTGAATTTTCCTTTATATATTTTATGGAATAATTTGAATATTACCTAAAATTTTCGAAGCAATTTGTGAATTTTAAATCCGCTTAAAAATGTTTCAAGAATTAGGTCCAATTGGGTTCAATGTATTTCATTTTTTCAAACCGGATTCTACGGCATAGAATCATACGCATACTTTTTAAAGCATCTATTTTAAAAAGAATTAAGAATGGAAATTTATTTTACTATTTTTATTTGAAACGCTACCTTTACGCCGAAAATCCTTTCATAGTTGCACTCCGTATAAAATGATATGTTGGTGATTAAAAAAATATAATTAAATAATACTAATTATGGCTCATACTTTCATAAGATATCATTTGAAAACATAAATTATTCTATATTGTATAATACCAAATTAATTTATCGGACATATAGTTTATTTTTAGCAAAATAAAAATTCATTCAAAATTTCTATTGAAAATTTTATAAACGTAACGCACCAGACCATGTTAAATTTGCGAATACTGGCATTTATAAATTTAGTTTGCAAATGAAGGACTTATTTTAAACAGCTCTAAATAGTATAATTTAATACTATTTTTATGCAAATACTTATTCAACAAGTTAGTGTTTCATATCGTTATTTTAGGATTAAATTTGTATTTTTTATTATCTGGTTTTA
Source organism: Amaurobius ferox (assembly GCA_951213105.1). Lineage (NCBI taxonomy): Eukaryota > Metazoa > Arthropoda > Arachnida > Araneae > Amaurobiidae > Amaurobius > Amaurobius ferox. The sequence continues at coordinate 119,658,423 of OX578137.1, read as the reverse complement.
AAATATTCTTTTTTGTTATTTTTCACGTCATTTGTTTGAAAATAGGCATTTGGTGTTAAAAAACGATTATGTGAAAAGTAATTGACAGAATTATGTGAAGTTATTTATTTTAAAATAGTGGATACAATGTTTCTCTTCTCTAAAAAGTAATAATTTTACGGCATGAAAGTTTATCAAAATTCTGAGAAGATAATCAAAAATACAACATCTAAAATTTTTATTCATTAATTTCGTTACTAAGCTTACACTTTTGATAAAATATATTTAAATGTTACTTGCAATGAGAAACGTTAATAAATTTTAACATAAAACGATTGTCTATAAGGACTAGAATTAACACCATTCTTCCCTTTCTTTGAAAAAAACATTCAAAGTTTGAAAAATATAGCTAAAATTCTTCCATTTATAAAGACTTTATCCTTCTGAAAAGCCTAAGAATTTATGTTTTTATATTATTTGGCCGTAAAAGAGACAAATCGTTATTTAGAGCGTAAAGTCACATGCTTGTAATGCTGAGGCATGGAGACCGACGTTAGAAAATGTGTTAAATCTGCTCCATGTCTTACATATTGCATTGTGTGTATAAAAATAATATATGAAATTTATTCTTACCAAAAATAACCCATCTGCTATAAATTCCTAGGTTTCAAAACCTGAAGACTAACATTTGCTGAAATGCAAACAATTAAAACCTTGAAGACCTTAACTGAAGAAATCTATACTTTATCTATTCGTTTTCCTATTTATCAAACCTATGATGTTGAGCACTATTACATAGACTTTCTGTCCAAGTCAAAACTTTCCAAAATAGTTGAAAAGTGTTGATGACTTTGGTCATTCTGTCTGTCTGTCTGTCTGTCCGTTCACATGATAACTTCCGTAAAAATGATTTTATCAAAATTAAATTTTAGTACGTCATTGAGACGATCTGTGGGACATATGGGAATGAAAATTAATATCACCCAATTAGTTTCGGATTCAACCCGGGTTGCAAAAATGAAATACATTGAATCCCATTGGACTTAATTTTTCAAAACAAAATTTTAGCAAAGTTAAAAATCGCAAATTGTGTCGCAAATTTTAGAAAATATTCCAAATAATCGCATAAAATATGTAAAAAAAAATTCCAGCAAAATATGTCAGATAGTTTTTAAAATAAAAATTGAAATTAATATTACACTCATATATGAAATCACGTGACTCATTGCAAAATGAAATATGGCATCTATTTTTTACGCTGTGTAACGACCGCGATGGTTAAAGATAGTTTAAATTTATATTTAGTGTTGCATCTGCCATAAAACGAATTTATTTTTGCGTATTACTTATGTATCTAAATTCTGTGCCAACACAATTACAATATATTTTTTATTTTAAATTATCACTAAATTTTGATTATTTCTACAACGATGCCTTATTTTAACATATGCAGAATCTAAATAAATCAAGATATTGTGAGTTGTATAAGAATTACTGAAATTATTTCACTTAAAATTATTTAGGTCTGTAGTCTGAATTATAAGTGATATGAATGAAATATTCATTAATTTTACATAGAGAGGCAGAAAATTTATATTGCGATGTCGTCATTTGAATAAAGTGTATTTTGTGTAACTATCATTGTTTTCTCCGATGAAATTTTAAGTTTTCAAATATGTATAATAAATTACTGTAGTTCTGTGATAATTTAAAAAATATCAGCACTAAATGTATCGCATTGTAGAGATGTTTAAATAAAATTGCATGTCAGTTAAAAAGCGTTTCATAATCAATGCTTCATGCATGATTTACCTCTCTTCTTTTTAATTAGAATAAATTTGCAAGAATAGATTGATCTTTTTTGTTAAAATATTTTTTGTCCCGCGTAGTTTCAATATAGTTAGAAGAAACTAATTTTTCAAACAGAAAAATTACTTTTCATGGAAACATTAGTATGAGTAACTGAGATCTGATGAAGAATGCAGAGTAATGTCATTAATTAGCTTTGCTAAGTGATGACATTGCATGTAAATGCTAAAAAAATTGCTAAAATAGAATTATGTTCTTAAAATCAACTTTTTTATTCATATAAAGACGTACGGCATAATTTGTCATTTTGAGTTTGGGAAAAAGTGAGTATTTATTGGGCCGACAGTCATTTATCGCATCACACATTCTTTTGAAAAGGCACTCGTTTGTCAGTATCCATTTTTTTCATATCCTTCCGCGCTAAATTTTCAGACTTGCCTGTGATGTCCGAAAGGCCCAGCATATTTATTACCGAATTGTAAATTTCTAGCCGCTATAACTGTCCACCTTAGGCGACCAATTGTCTGCTCAATAATCGTAGGGAATTTAGTTTTAATGCCCGGAACTCAATGTTGTTCCTGGAGTGAACGTAAGTTTTGTATTTACGACGATAATGTTTTATTTTTATGTATAACCATGTGACTTAAAATCGCGCAAATCCAGTCATCCCATAAAGTTTACACACAATTTTTTTAATTGTTTAGTTGGTTTATCTGTTAACAACAACCGTAAATACAATTTTACTGTATGCTAATTAACCGCAGGATGTGATATAAATACTTTTCTAAAATAAGATTTCAAACAGGGATTTACACTTAGATTTATAACTTCTTCGTGAAATTAAAAATGAACTACTACAAAAGTATGCCATTTCTTATAAATAATTTTAAAATCTAAATTAAAATTTAAAGTAAGAACTTCCACTCAATAATGCATAAATACGCAATATTACATAAAAACACAATAATACATAGACTTCCAGGGTAACGGAAGGGATTATAAATAGTCTGATAGAACTTTTAGAAACCTTATTTTCTTATCCGGTCAAGGTAAAATATAAAATCTGTCTGCATTAGCTTCTGTACCGTACTCGATATTATAAATATGGGAAAATTCAACCTTCTAGGCGGCCAGGGCAATCCTAGGAGATATGAAAGTAAAACATATCAGACACACTGAACAATTGTATATAGTGATAGCTAACTTAATAAATTAAACTGTTACATCAAATGTTCATATAGGGTGACTCTGATGAGTATTCGAGGAACATTGGCACAATGTAGCTTTCCCCGACTCTATATGGCTCTCGTGTTTGTCTAAAACAAATGAGTTACAGTGGATTAATATTCATAAAGAAGAAGTGGTTGGAGTTGCTGGAAGTGAAATTGTTTTCAAATTTATCAAAAAACTAAGGGGAAATAACAATTTTAGAGATTATGTGCTTACTTCAGCAAGCTTTTTCATTATTTTTCTTTATTACCCAGGCCTTCCATCTCACCCAAAGGGTGTTGTGCAGTTACAATGAATGGCCAGAAAATACACAGAAATAAAACTAAGAAATACATATACAATATACAAAGACAATATAGCACCAAGACAAACATAGACGATATATATAGACATATAGTAATAAAACTACACAAACTCCAAGATTGTAAGTTTTGAGTACGACATTTATTTAATAAAAGCCAAAAGAAAAGCAAAAGCATTGGTAAAACATAATTTAGAATAGCAAAAGTAGAAAAGAAACATTGTAAATAAAAAACAGAAAATGAAGTTTAAAATTAATATAATAAAAGATTTAAAATAAAAAAGAAATAAAACCATAAAGATACATATACTACAAGAACAGTGTAGTTATTATCTCATAGTAACATTGAGCAAATAATATTAAAAGCATAAGCAACTCATAAACTACCAGTTTAAGTAATACTATTAGAAATACGTTTAGCAATTAAAATACATTTTATAATTCTGTTAATTAAATTTTTGTTTTTACAAAATTTATTCAGTAAATTAAAGTAAATTTATCCAGTAAAATCTAGACTGAAATTTAACAACGGGGTGTTGCTGCTGGATCTTCGCCTGTTCGCGAAGTTGAACACTTTGGTACCACAATGTGCGTCCCTGTTCCATGCTGTATAATCTAGTAAGGAATTTTATAAGCATCGAATTTTCTTGATTTAAATGGTATTTACATCATTAGCTGCAATAAAGACCAGACAAGTTCTTACTGTGTTGATGAGAGCTATGATTTTGTGTGTAACATCAGTGTTATGATAATATCAGTAATGTGATCATCTCAGTGTTATCATAATATCAGTAATGTAATCATCTCTGTGTTACGAATTGAAAAGATTTGAAGAGTGACACCAGTGTGCTAATCGGGCCAACGGCCGTACCGTGCTGAAAACACCGGTTCTCGTTAGATCACCGAAGTCAAGCAGCATCGGGCGCGGTTAGTACTTGGTGGGTGACCACCTCGGAACACCGCGTGCTGTTGGCCATCTCGGGTGCGGTATCCCCGTGGTTTGCGCGCTAGATTTGCACGCTACCACAAATGCCGCCGTGTTCATGCGGAGTACGATCACGTTAAACATGTGGGTCCGTAAGTCCTTCCGAGAGGTTGGTGGTAGGGGAAGGAGGGTACGGTCCCTGTGGATGCCTCCTCCACTGGGTTCCGGTCTAAATTGGGTGGCACTTCCCGACCGTCCATACAGTTACCTTACACCTTTCTGGTAGGTCGGACGGTCTGGGTCTCAACAACAACAACCAGTGTGCTAATCGCTGCGATATTGTGGGTGACATTAGTATTATGATTATATCAGTATTGTGATTCGATAAGATTTGGTGAGTGACGTTAGTGTGCCAATCCCTGCGATTTTATGTGTAACGATTTTATGTGTAACATTGGTGTTATGATAATAGCGAAACAGCGCCGTATCCTCTATCTGCATGCACTCCTATATACTTTCTGGTAACTACACTACATATACTATGCTTTCTGATGTAACTATTTATTGTATCGTTCCTGTAAGATTCACAGAGAAAATTTAGTTACATTCTAAATATTCAATGACGTTAAAGTTTGAATTGTATAACGCCAATTATCTTATGAAAATGTTATATATTGACAATATTAACATATATATACATACAATATTTACATATATATGGTATATACATATATAGCTTATTTAGATTTAATGCTTGCCAACAGCCAAGAAATATTTTATAAAATATTTCAGCCAAATCAAAATTTCATTAAATGTACCCAGTTTATCTTCACTTTCTTGAGCCTCAATAACCATAGTGTTGCATATATCGCAAAAAGTAAGATATGTAAAGCAAGTTAAATTAAAATGAATATTATTGATTTTACCTTATGACACTGAGCACAGTATATGTGGGGGAAAGATGAGCACTGAGTAATATTTATTTCATTTCATAAATCCTTAGCTTACAGGCATAATCAAATACCAGGATAGCTGAATATGTATAGTCAGAAGAGCGGTGTAAGACTATTGATATGACCAAGAATGAAATTCATGATTTTATTAGTTGGTTTGTTAGAGAAGACTGTGGATGCTGAGAATCTACTTAGAAAGGCATTCCTTATTTACAACATTGACAAAAGTAATGTCCAATTAAATGTCCAATTAAAGTAATGTCCAATTAAATAGTCACATGAATAAAGCAATTGGACAAACGGCAACATTCACCCTGTGACCATTCTCACGGAAAATGGTGAAACGAAGGCCAATTTATACCACCGGCAATGACATTCATGGAAAAGCATGATCAACCTATTTGGCAAGCTCGCATTCCACCTAGCTCTTCAATCTACATATCTGATACCGACTACATTAACAGCGACCTGTTTCTCAGATGGTTGAAGGATCCATTTATGCTTCATATGAAATCTGGAAAATATTTTTGCTGATTTAGAGGTGTTATTCCTATATTTGGAGTTTAAACGTTCTGAACTTCACCGTGGCTAACAAAATTGTCATTATTGTTCTATCTAGAACTGTGCTCTCGGCAAACCATCATTCTGAAATGCTGATAATAACTCAAATGAATAAAGATATAAAGTACTTGAGAAGTAGAGATAAACAAATTGTTTTTCAATGGATACCTTCCCATGTGGGAATCAATGAAAACGAAGCAACTGATCTGCTTGCCAAAAAGGAAAATAATGTAAATATTAATCAAATATTTGTCCCACACATTTGTCCCACAAATTTTGATCCTTTAAAAAGTTTGTACATAGAGACATGATAAACACTTCTAAAGATAACCTTATGACTAAATTCAGAGGGTAAAAAGTGGCTTGATATCCAAGATAATTGGAAAATTTTCAAAGCTAGACCACGTAAAGAAGCGTTTGCCAATTTTATATTGAAAACCGGACATGATTGGTTTGCAGAGCACCTAAATAGAATAGGTGTTCTCCCCAAGAACATTTGTCCAATATGTAATGTTGGCAGAATGAACTCAGAATATCTTCTTGTGTGTCCATGACTGGATAGGGATGCCCAGCGCCAGGGAGATGTCATTAAACTTTATTGGGATGCTAGGAATCTTGTGGAATGATAAAGAATGTCTGCCACCTCTTCGCCGTGCGCTTTCTTGGACTCTTCTCTTTTGCATTGACGGTGTTCCCCTGTTTGCTACCTTGTTTGTTCTTGTTATTTTTCTTTTGTATGGGATGATATCTCTATTTGTATGGATTAGATTCCAATAAAGCCATATGTTACAACATCTAGAACTGTGCATATGGACTTTCGAACAAAGCTGCACGGTGCACAATCAACTGCCCACAGCCAATAGCCCGGTCTACAAGGGTAGGATCCCGTTGAATCTGTTCATCCGATAGTCCTTTCGAGAGGTTGGTGGCAGCAAAAGGGGGGTACGATGCCTGTCGATTCCTCCCCCACTGAATTTCGGTCTAAATTGGGTGACATTTTCCTGGCCATCCAAACAGATACCCTACACTTTCAGGTAGGCCGGACAGTCCAGGTGGAAAGAAAGAAAGTCAATAGATCCCGCCAGTGTATCCTTCGACAGTCTGTCTCCGATTCCAATCTGCAAACGCGCACAACACACAAAATAAGAAGTGGCCACACTAGAGACATTGGATGGTTGGCAGTAGAGCCAAGGAAATCTAGAGGTTGACGGGCGGGTGGTAATGTACATAAAATGGTCTGAATATCAGTAACATTAAAAGTGTATTTTATATATTAAAATATTTTGAGCAACATTTTTATAAATATATCAATATATTGACAAGAAAATCATAACTATGCCTATCTCCTCCCCCCCCCACCTAACCTAAATATATATTTCGAACTAATTATTGTTGTTCCATATATATCTGAGTTATCAAAATCTTTACATTCAACAACATATTAATAATTTATCAGCGTATATTATTTTTAGAGGGGTGGGAGAGGAGGAGTCAATGTTAATATCTTATCAAAATTACCATATTTAAAATTAAAAAGGTGAGTTAAAGCATTTTGGAATTATGTAGCTTTGGATTGAATTTTACTGAAGTGCGTTCATACAGAGACCTATGTACTGGAGGAGGGAAAGAAGCTCACTAAGGATTTTCATTTCAGCTTCTAGAGGTATCCCTTTTGGTTTCTCAAAAATATTTATGACTGTACGAAATAAGTGTTCAAAATACTATAAAAATGATCAATTCTTCCGTCAAAAATGAAGTGCCACCATATACAGGCTCCTTCATGAATTTCATTTATTAAATTATTTTTATGAATATAACTGATTAAATTTAGAATTTAATCCCTTATGATTAGATAATATTTTATAACAAATTAGCCATTCATCTGTATGCCTGAATTACATTTCCAAAAATATTTTCTCTTTAGAAGGTTTTCTTTTTAAAAATAATTATACCTCTACATCATGAAAAAACACAGCCATATTTCAAGACAAAGGGCAACTGAAATTCCGGCACCCCATTTTTTACGTCCGAATGTGAAAAATAGCCATTTTCTTCCTCAATGAACAAAGACAAAAAGTACATCGCTTTGTCATAGTTTGTGCTCAAAGAAATATTTGTTTCAGAAAAGAAATAAATCTCTTTATTACGGAAACAATCTGTTCCACATGTTTTTTTTTTTGTTTTTCTTTTGTGTTGATCCCAATTTTTGTATCTTTTATGGTGCATAATGCAATTGAGTGAACTTTTAGTGCATCTTTATCTATCGGTTTCTCTATGTGAATCATGTTGTGTTTGTCTTCTTTAGGATGAAGATATTTAAATACAATTTAATAATACAGTGAAAGAAGTTACTATCTTTGATATTAGGTAAAATAAAATGAGAAATATTTCTTTAGGTAACCAAGTTTCTCCTCTTTTCTAACTATAGGAATAATTTAGAAGCATTGAAAAGTCAAAGACGGTGCTCAATCTTCAGTCGAAACGGTGCTCAATCTTCAGTCGAAACGGTGCTCAATCGACAGTCAAGAAGGTGCTCAATGGTTGCTCAATCGTCAGTCAAGACGGTCTCCAATAGGTGCTCAATCGTATGTATATATTCATAAATAGAAAAAACTCATAGCAATACAATATTTTTACAGCTTTCAAACTATTAATGTCTTCAAAGATTCGAAAATATAAGATGTTTAGCGTGTTAGTGGAGAGCATAGAATATGCCGATTGGAAATATTGTATATAAATCCGCTCCTATTTTACCCTAAGAACTCTTCACAAAGTGTATAGGTACGGTAGCGTCCTTTGTTTATGACAATATTCGTTAGGTTTTCGTTTCCATGAATTTTCTGAACTCCTTCCTGGAGCTCCGGTTGTACGCCAGTAGTACACGAACTCCTTGAGTGGACCTAAAAATAGTGTTTTTTACTTTTCCTACATACATTGTGTAATCTATGAGGAAAGTATTGTGGTGTGGTTAAATTTCTAATTCGACGAAATTTGGCAAAAGGGCACGTTAAGCATTCTATATTGATGATTACGCAAGTATTTTAATCTAGGTATTTTAGTGTGTATGTGTTTGTATGCAAGTATGTCAGTATGCATAAACTGCAGATTTCACTTCAACGATAAGAGCTTGCGTTTCCGTCCAAGTACCTTAGTGGTAAAGCGTTGGCTGGCCAGTACGAAGATCCGTGGTTCGATTCCCGGTTAGGTCAGCAAGGAGTTTTACAATGGTGTCCAAATAAATTAACCCTGTTGGTTAATGCAATCATGCCTGATATCTAAAAGTAATACTAGTACGACTATCATGGATTCAGTAGATTTTGGTGTATTAAGCGCAGGTTTCAAATCGTGAGGTTAATAACCACGCATGAAGTTAACATGAAGAATAATTAGAATTAGCAGCAGGATGCTAACCTGGAGAAAAGATAGCAGGAGGTGGTCAGTAAGATTGTCAGTTTCCCGCCAATCTTACATTAGAGGGTGGAGAGTGCAGAGTTCACTTCAATGATAAGAGCTTGCAAATTACGTCCCAGTATCTCAACGTTAAAGCGTCGGCTGGCCAGATTGAAGATTCAAGGTTTAATTCCCAGTTGGGGAAGCAAGGTTATTTACACAAGTGGTGCTAATTAAATCAGCCAAAAACATTGGCGAATATTTAATAATTATTAGGTAATTTTGTGCCAGTGTATTTTATTAACACACCTAAATTGACTTCGTGCGGTTAAACTGATATTTTGGCCTCAATTTGTTTTGCATTCAAAAGTTATAATTAATTTGCTATATTGAATATAATTAACTAAGTTTAGTGTTTGTGCCTATATTTAAATTTATCTTTAAATTACAATATAACATGAAATGAGCATTATAAATCGCCATACCTTAACTCTATAATAGAATATGGGAGTATAGTCCTTAGTGCATTGTTGAATACGTTCTCAGAGGACTTGGGAATGAATGGAGATTCCTTCACCAGTATGAGGCAATAAGTTCAAACTCGGTAGCACACCAGCATAGGGCTAGCTGGGGATAGGATTAGCAAGTCAATGGAGTTGGGATAGGTCTCCCAGGTCATTGGAGTTGGAAATGATCTCACTGATCATTAGAGCTGGGATAGGTCTCCCAGATCATTGGAGCTGGAATTGATCTCCCAGGTCATTGGATCAGGGATAGGTCTCCCAGGTCATTGGAGCTGGAGTTGATCTCACTGATCATTGGGGCTGGAATAGGTCTCCCAGATCATTGGAGCTGGAATTGATCTCACAGGTCATTGGATCTGGGATAGGTCTCTCAGGTCATTGGAGCTGGAATTGATCTCACAGATCATTGGATCTGGGATAGATCTCCCAGGCCATTGGAGCTGGAATTGATCTCACAGGTCATTGGATCTGGTATAGGTCTCCCAGGTCATTGGAGCCGGAATTGATCTCACATGTCATTCGATCCGGGATAGGTCTCCCAGGTCATTGGAACTGGAATTGATCTCACAGATCATTGGGGCTGTGATCAGTCTCTCAGAGGTCATAGGATCTTGGTTAGGTCATACTAACACGATGTACAAATGGGTCAGGGATCGTGGAAGATCGCGATCTCTTACAGGAGCGAAGACTTCCATCCAGATCTTGCGGTTCGTGTAAGGTGTCGACGCCTAAGTTTCGGGGCCTCGAAATCACGTCGCCAGTGCAGTCTGCACACGGACAGAATTAGAATAATACATTAGTATTATATTCTTATATAGTACTGCTTACATAAATAAAAATATGTGCCATTTGTATTTATATCCTTTATTTTGTATTTTTTTTTTTGCAAATAAACTACATCAAATGTTAAAGAAGTTTCTAAAAAAACTAAAAAGTGTTGTAATACAGCAACACATAAGTATCTCAGTGGGAAAGTAAATATATCCATCATGTAAGGCAGCTATGCATTTCATATGTAATTTGAGACGAAATAACAATTTTAATTTTGAAAGCATTATTACTAAAAATGTGTTTCTATGTATATGCAAATTTACTTTATGGAATGTATCCTTTTCTACAATTAATGTTTAAAAAAATCTATTTTCTCGCTTTGTAGCCAATTCTATAAATTGAAATGTATTCATTTTATTGTGGCTATAAAAGCGAAAAGGAATGTAAGATGATACATGCAAAAGAATAAATATGATATACTACTTGCTGCAGCATATAAATGTAATACGTATAATGTGTGTTTCTTGAAACTTTGCGCTCTAAAAGAGAAATATTTTGAATATTTCTCTCATTTTAACAAAACACTTCATCATTTTTAGAGCTCTGGGACCACAAAGGAAAAACATCAAAAGCAAACAAAAGGCTACAAATTGTTATATACGGCAAAACAGTTCAACAATTTATATAAATTGCTTTCTCTAGCTTGAATATTAAAGAGTAAAGAAATACGAATTAAGTGCTGCAGGTTTTTGACGATACATAAATTATGCTGGCATTCTTGAATTTCAAACTTTTAGAACTAGTTTCGATAATGGCATTTGTCATAATTGGTCGTTATACTCAATGACTTTAACTTAGGGAGAGATAAAAGAATTTCGTGAATTAAAGCATGTGCTACAAACTGTAACTACGAATGGAATAAAATTCCACCCTTAAAAATATATTTCATAATTTTTATATACCGTGATATTATATGCAATTTATGTACTTATATATAAATCTGTTAAGTACGTTCGGGTGTTTGATGATTTAAAACCGTGAATAAGACATTAGGAATTTAAAAATTATAATATATCACTATTTTTTAATATTTTTCTAAATATATAATTATAGTAAAGTATTGTGTAAAGTGCACGATAATACTACATAAGGTAAATTATTGTATTATTACCTTATTGCATAAGGTAATATTTCATAAAGTAAGATTCTTATCTATGAGACATTTTATTCATTTAGAAAAAATTATTTCATAATTTTTTTAAATAATATTCCATCAAAATTCGTCTAAAATGTTATAATAATATTTATTGATGCAATACTCACGATAAACTATCACGTTTCAGGCACATTGAAACAATAAGCACACAACAGACTGTAGAATGAAAAATCCCAGTGTAGTGATGCATTTAAGATAGTTTCATATTCCAAATATGACTCGACGAAACGGCGATGCCTAATTTTATAATAGGCGGACAATTTGGACAATTTATTTGCGAGTAATAAATGGAGCATGGCAGCATGAGAAGTACTACGACAGGCCCGTAACCACGACTTCATTTCGGGGGGGGGGGGGACTGAACCTTATGCTTGAAACCGTAATGGACCTTTACCTTTCTGCCGTTAACTTTTCCAATTAGTGCCGAGCTGTGACCCCCCCCCCCCCCCGCCGTCCACTTGCTGTTGTTTTTTACTTTCCTTATTTCCTTATATACATAATGCATAAAGAAAGTATTGTGACGGGGTCGAAAATTCGAATTCGACCTTTCGACGGAAGATCACGTTTCAAGCTTTCCTGATCACGAATCAAACATTTTTGAGGTGATGTCTGTGTGTGAAAATATGTGTGTGTGTGTGTGTGTCAGTGAGACTGTCGAGACGATATCTCACGAACAAATGGAGCGATTCGAATGAAATTTGGTACAAAACTCACAATCCGTGAATACTGGAAGCCTATCGTTTTTAAACGTAATCGAATGTTCAGAATCCACTAAATTTTGGAGTGAAATTTTGAAAAAATCATCAAAAAATCAAAACCTTTAATAAAATTACGCAAATGTAATTATGTAATTTTTCCTTAGAAAACGATTGGCATAAACTTTAAAACGCCAGCGTGAACCGTTCTCGAGATATTGCACATTTTTCAAATAAATTTTTCAAAAAATCCCATAAATTAAAAGAAAAATATTAACTTTTGAGAAACATGTTCACTTTTCATATGTAATATCATGCCATAAATTGGGTGACATTATTCTCGTGGATCTAGCTCGTTCCATTCATGAGAAAAGATACTTTGAGTAATACTTTTGCATTTGAGCTTCAATAGTCATTTATATGCTATATGAATAACTTATTTCTCCGTCCATAACGCTTGACGAGATTTTGGCGACGAATTTGGCGGAATGTCGCCAACTTTGCGACTTTTTAAAATGTTGTCAAATTAAGGAATATCTCGCCAAATGGATACAAATAACTCTAAATCAATTAAAATGACGACTATGTGTCTAAAATTCAATAATTTGGAAATAATATAAGTATCTACTATAAGAAAACCCTATTTTTTTTACTGTAAAAGTAGTAAATTCACTGCATCATATAAGGAAAGTCATGTGTTGCGCACATCAGATTTTTTTTTTCGATTTCATTTTTCCTTTTGATTTTTATATATTACAACTTAAACTTGTTACACCTCAATTATTTAATCCAAGGGAGTAAACATTTCTAAGGAAAAAAAAATAAGGAAGTAAAAAAGTGTATAAGATACGAACAGAGACACACAGATAGACATTGCCTTTTATTATATAGAAGTGAGATCCGAGAAACATTTCAAAATAGCACGAAACATTAGGGGTAATATAAGCGCCGGGTTTTCAAAATCTCAATGGGGGCCCGCGGAACCAACTCTCAAAGCCCGTTTATAACAAAACAAAATGTCATTCATCTGCAATTCGGTTCTGCGGGGGCCGTGGGAGGCTTGAGCCCCGGGGCGGAGCCCCCCCCCCCCCCCCATGAAGTCGGCGCTAGTGAGGGGTAAAAAAAATTATCAAGTTTCAAGTATACACCTCTCTTAGCAGCGATTGTAAACTAAGGTGCATTTCAGGGGACGATAGTATTATAATTAAGGCTGCTAAAATGAATACTGCTGCTAAAATGCGAACGCAATAACTATAAACTGCCTACAGGTAGAGCATGTTAAAAAACAAGTAATGGAATATTTCATTTTTGGAACTAAAAAGGTGCTTTACATTGATGAAAATGAGAAATTGACACAGAGTTGAACGTCAACTTTCATTCGTGACTAGATATTTCTTTCTTTTTTTTTTTTTAGATTTCGGGGGGGGGGGGGGGGAGAGGGGCTTCAGCCCTTTGAACCCCTCTCATGGCTACGTGCCTGTACTACGATGTATGCAGACGAGCTCGTGGGGAATAACAAAATAACAATGAAAGCCAATGTAGACTACGCCCAGATAACTCAGAGCAAATTTTTTTGTTGTTGTAATAGCACTTAAAAATGTGCTCCCAAGATTCTATATATTTGCTGTTGTTCTAGCACTTAAAAAAGGCTCCCGACTCTTGATATATTTTGCTGTTATACGAGCACTTAAAATATTCTCTCAAGATTTGATATATTTCTTGTGGTAATAGCACTTATAAATATGCTCCCAAAATTCGATATATTTAAAGTAGCACATAAAATGTGTTTCTGACATTCGATATATTTGCTGTGGTATAAGCACGAAAAATATGCTCCTAACATTCTATATTTTTGCTGTGATATAAGCACGAAAAATGTGATTTTATTAACGGATGTCCAAAGATTACCTATGGTACTCCAAAAAGCAAAAAGGTAATTTTTTTTTATTAAATATAAAGAAGTTGTTACCTGACGATAAGTCGATGAGAGAATACTAACTGTATCGAAACTGAATCAATTAAGTCAAAGAACCTATACTTTTGTACAAAATAGTAAATTGTAGATATAACTATTGATTTAAAGTTAAGCTATACTAAAATTTAATATTAAATATAATACTTAATAAAGTTCTGTTTGAGCCATTCAATGTCTGTTTATTCGATAAGTGAAATTATTTGCTTTTCAGAAGACACACCGGTTAACATTCTAAATTAATTAATGTGGGTTGTCATTTCGGCAATGTACAGAAGTTTACGATTAGCGACCAATTCTTATCTGATAATTAAGCCCATTAATGTAATTATCTTTTTTTTATACACCACACCCAGCGTTATTGCATGAAGGTTTTATTTTAAATGAATAATTTTGATGTGGATATATTCTATGGTTGGGGTTTCTCTAGCAGAAAAACGGAGCGTTACAACAAAAGTAAATGTTTTGGACGCTTATAGCCCCGAACCTAATAGATAAAAATGTAAATATTTTTTCTCGTTTTGTTGGAAATAGGGTACGAATTATGAATATATAAAGTAACTTCAATATTTTAATATTTTGAAATTTTTTTAAAAAAAATATTTAAAAAGTAGCTCCCCGAGTGAGTGCTTTTTCATTTTCCTAAATTTCTCCCGAAATATATAGTAAACTATAAAATATAGGGTAACTCTTTGAAAGTCCTACAAGTGTATATAATTATACAGGGTGATCCAAAAGTACTTGACACATTTTAAAATTAAATATAAACTCAAGTAATTGCCGTACGATAGTGAGGTTTGGACTACGTTTTTTTCCACATTGAAAAGTTTTGGTTAAGCAAATAAAAAAAATTACTTCCAAACTTTGCCCATAGATGGCGCTGTACCATAAAAATACCAAAAAAAAGCATAAAAACTGAAGACGAGTAGTTACAGAGCATTTTTTTTTTATCCGCTACCATATTTCAACATGTGCGCCATTTGTAGCTCGAACCACATCCAACCGGTACTCCATTTCCAACGCAGATATACAAACATTTGAACAAGTAGCGCCATCTATGGGCAAAGTTTGGAACTAAATGTTTTATTTGCTTAACCAAAAAATTTTCAACATGAAAAGCATTTTAGTTAAAACCTCACTATCGTACGGCAATTACTTGAGTTTATATTTAATTTTAAAATGTGTCAAGGACTTTTGGATCACTCTGTATTTTAGATCAAACTCTTTTTAAAGAAAACACTTTAAAAAATGCCCAAACGAGGTTTTTTTTTTTTTTTTTTTTTTTATTCGAAATATCTTCGAAACTTTAAAAGATAGATATAAATAGTTAGCGACAAAAATGTGCATGTTTCTACATCTATATTTACTTTTAAAGTACGTTCTTAGAGTTTTCGTCTTGTCAAGTTGAAGAAGTAGAACCATTTTACGGTTTTCAAATTTGCAATGCTTATACTTTTTGTGATATCAACTTATAATGTAATGCTTATACTACCAAACTAAAAGTCATAGCCATTAACAATAAACAAGAATTCGTAGCTCTGTCCCTATAAGTGTATATGATAAGATTTTATATCGAGTTCCTTCTCTTTTTCAATAATACAAAAGTTGGGTTCTACTTTTTAAAATGTTAATCACGGAAAATAGTTTCAGCACCATTGGACTGTAGCCACCGCTAATTTTCTTTTTACTTAAACATTAGCTATAGTATAAGTATTTAATCTTATCAGAGAAAAATAAACTAAACTCCACCTTAAATAAATAAGTTCCAACATTTTGTAACACATTTAATTGTGTTTGAATATGCATGGCACTTGCCATTGAAAATTGTATTCATAATCAGATAATGATTCAATTAGGTACTAATTGTTCCATGATCGATACAAAAAATATGGTCTATACTATGTATAAGTAAATTTTCAGTTCCATCAATACTATAAATAAATTACAGTTCCATCGATACTATAAATAAATTACAGTTCCATTGGAGGATTCATGGGCCTCCTGAAAAGACTCTTCGACATCCACCGCCCATTCAGCTTGCGGGCTCCCGGAGGACAAATAAAAAATCTGACTCAAGTTATTTCTGTTATAAGGACGTACTATAAATAGGATAATATTTAACTTTCCATGTTAATTAGGGGTCTGTTGGACCACTTTAAAAAAAAACATTTTTCCGCCAGAATGAAGAAATTTAAAATTTAAAAACCGTTAGATTTTATCCCGTGATCGGTGCTATAAGTGTTGTTGTTGAGACCCAGACCGTCCGACCTACCAGAAAGGTGTAAGGTAACTGTATGGACGGCCGGGAAGTGCCACCCAATTTAGACCGGAACCCAGTGGGGGAGGCATCCACAGGGACCGTACCCTCCTTCCCCTACCACCAACCTCTCGGAAGGACTTACGGACCCACATGTTTAACGTGATCGTACTCCGCATGAACACGGCGGCATTTGTGGCAGCGTGCAAATCTAGCGCGCAAACCACGGGGATACCGCACCCGAGATGGCCAACAGCACGCGGTGTTCCGACGTGGTCACCCACCAAGTACTAACCGCGCCCGATACTGCTTGACTTCGGTGATCTAACGAGAACCGGTGTTTTCAGCACGGTACGGCCGTTGGCCCCGGTGCTATAAGTGTGCAAAGATTCAGTCATCTAGATCAAATTTGGATTCTCAAAACCCCTTCGATCTAGCAGACAAAAACGCACTTGAACATAAGGCGAATCTTCCCCTCTGGTAAAAACGTATTAGACAATAATTATACAGATACCGTGAGATAAAAGAAACACCAGAAACGCGATCATATATTCGAATAATTAAAATAACAGTACGAGTGAGTGGTTAAAAATAGAGGCTAGACGATACGTCACCTAAGTGACAATAAGATTAATTAATGAGCAATAAATAAAAATTGATCTCGGTTGTCATTTTATAGGGAGGGGGAGTTCCAAACTTTGCTACGGGGCAACTCAAAGATGCAGCGTCGGCAAGAGGAAGACAGATCTTCATTCAACCATAACTAACCCATAAACCACATGCATTGATGAGGTGGATTGCATCACCAATTGGGTTCGGGGGTTTTCAAGGAGAATCCTTCCTTCTCCCCGAAGAAAAAGAGTCCAACTAAAAAAAAATACTAAGAAAAGTTGTTGTGGTGGAGAATATATTTTTCATGGTTCAGTGACCTAAAATAACAGGATCAAAAGGTCCAGGTAATTTCTCAAAAACGTTAAAATAGTTAATGATTGAAAGCCAAACTAAAGACCTGTCAATGCTATAATGGTGTCAACGAGTGAACCATGTTGTATAGAGGTATGTGAGAATTTCTGTAGGTTCAGCAATCGTGTGTTTTACACAAAAATTGATGTTGACCTGCTAAATTCAAACACCACGATGGTCTCTCTCATTTCCGCTCTCTTCGTCCCACACTGCTAAAATATAGATTTATTGTAATAATAAGATACATCTTCAAATAAACGGAATAACAAGAAAGGTCAATTATGCATAATGCATTGATTATGAAACACTTTCCAACAGCAATTTTATTTAAACATCTCAAAATGCGATATATTCAGAGCTGATATATTTTTAATTATCATAGAACTACAATAATTTATTTTACTTAAAACGTCAACTTCAAGAAAAAAGATGGATGTCATATTTTATTTTGAGGTGAGTCACTTGATCTCCATATTATATGGGTGTAATTATTATTTTAATTTCTGTTTAAAAAACTAATGAGCATATTTTATTGAATTTTTTTATATATTTTACAGGACAATTTTAATATTTTCCAAAATTTTCAAAGCAATTGGTAAATTTAACTTTGCTTAAAAAATGTTTGAAAAATTAGGTGCTAAAGGGTTCAATATATTTCACTTTTTGAACCCAAGTTCAATCCTAAACTAATTGGATAATATTATTCAATTACATTCCCATATGTTCCACAGACCGTCTCAACAACATACTAAAATTTAATTTTCATAAAGTCATTTTTACGGCAGTTATCGTACAAACGGACAGACAGACAGAAAATTTGAACAAAGCCATAAACACTTTTCAACTATGTTGCAAATTGTTAAAAATGATTTTAAATATTACTAAAACCTCGTTAATGATTATGTAAATTTACTTTACAGTAACGATAAGTAGTATCTCTCATTCAAAGAATTTTTTCAAGGATATTCACTGCGTAACTCTGTAAGGCACTTTTTAGAAACAGCCTAATTTATCACAACATATTATTATTTAACAATAATAATCAATTAATAGTTATATCATTTAACCACATATACCGTAATTTTTATTTACTTTTATTAATTAAAATGAAATCAGAATTTGTTTCCACCAAATTACATTACAAATCTTAACACTGTGTTAGTTCAATCTAATGTATTTTTAATTTCATAAGTAGTCTCCATACAGCAAAAGATTAAAAATCCATTCATTAATTCAATAAATAATCTAAAAAAAAAATTAGAGAGAAAGTCCTTCCATTATTAACTTCCCATTTTCATTATAATTTATTATTTTCTATACAACATAACAACAATTTAAAAATATTTTTATTTTTTATTTCGAAAAACGCCCCTTTTCTTTGCAGGACAAATACTATTTATTATGCTGTATTAAACTGGCTTATAGATATAAAGATAACTTCTTGGAAAACAAAGACGAGATCAATACAATTATTACTTAATTATTTAACCTGAATTAAATTCATTATTACTAAATTTGAAGCCATATTTCCTATATAAATTCGAACTTTCCTTTCATAAACAACTTCCTTAGTATTATATTCAACGCTAAAACTGAGTTTCCTTTGCAGATATCGGTATCCGTGGATAGGTTTGTCCGAACCAGGCCTTCCGACTTAAAGGTCTAAGGTATATGTTTGAATGACCGGAAAAGTGACACCTAATTTAGACAGGAACCCAGTGGGGGAGGTAACCGCAGAGGCAGTACCCTCCCTTCCCTACCACCTACCTCTTGGA
This sequence comes from Amaurobius ferox, assembly GCA_951213105.1. Classification (NCBI taxonomy): domain Eukaryota; kingdom Metazoa; phylum Arthropoda; class Arachnida; order Araneae; family Amaurobiidae; genus Amaurobius; species Amaurobius ferox. The sequence continues at coordinate 119,639,102 of OX578137.1, read as the reverse complement.
AGGCCTTATGTGTTATCACACAATGCAATTTTTATTACCAAACTTCAGCAATATTGCCGCCAATCATTGTTTAGGTCGTTCCTTTCTAATAATCTCCTCCTCTCTACTGCCACTGATTTTATTCCAGGAAGCAGTCTTTAGTGTTTTTTTTTTATAAAATTTGGATCTTTTATATCCCACAAGCGTCTGTAATTTGGTAGAAGTTCTATCAATTTATTTCCATCTCTAGATTCCAACTTAGTTGAACTGCTTTTAGATGTGCTTGCAGTTGACATCGCCATATCGAATACAAATGAAGGAAAGAAAGGAGGAGCGAAGTGATATCCAACCTTATCGTCCTCTGTGATTGGTTCGCGCTCAGAAATTGAGCAATATGTGCCGATTTATTAATTTTGTTGATTAAAATGAATATTGTCAAAAATGCATTTTACATTAAATTAATTATTTATTAGTATATTAATTATACATGTAATCTGTTCTAAAACTTACTGCTGTGTACATTGCGTTGGTGGCCGCAAAACCCACCTATTTCTGTGCTTAACGGGATACTAAGTTAACAAACTAAAAATTAAGGTTAATAGTAAAGGAACAAACATTTATTTATCACATACTCAATTTACACTCTTTAGTTTTACAAATTAAATAAATATCACAATAGTGGAATACAATCTCAATGGTAGATCGGGGGGTGTAATGCCAGATGAATTGATATTTGGTTGGAGCACGTGGTGGGATGCATTAATTAGCTTTTCCTTAAAAACACAAATTTAGACAAAGAGGTTATCCTCATATAGTTTAATTGTACGGTACCTGATCTTCTTTCATATTACTTGGGTAACACCGATGCTTTGTCACACTTTACACTTGCAATACCAGATGAACATGAGCTCTCCTTCGAATTCCTATATCAGAGACGCACACACAACTCTTAACTCTGCTACCGTCGCTTCTTCTTGACTAGTCTAACTCCAACAGCCTGCCTTGACCAATTCTGACTCCCACTTCGAACAACTCTCACTTATATCCCTTTTTCGGTCGGCGGTCCACGTGCTGAAAAGTAGAGCTGAGGGCTAATCCGTAGACATGGCGTCGCCGTCTCGGTTGCCGCCAAACGGCTTAGCGTGGTATGTAAACATGGGCGTGGTATGTAAGATATGGGGCCACCTGTATATTATCGCCCATCTGCTTAGCGTGGGGATAATCCGCCCGCATTCCTGGTTCCATTATTTTTTAATCCTTCCAAATATTTATTACTTTACATTTCTGGCATTACACAATTTATCAGTAGTGGCTCGCGTATAGGTACTGTGGCACTGCGGGAGCGACAGTGCTCTCTCTCCCTCGCAGCCTCGCGTGCAGCTTCATATGTGCGCATGCCCACAACAGTCAAACACCACGCCGCTAGAACCTAATGTTGTGCGCATCTACCTGTTATGCGCATGCGCACATAGGAAACTGCACGCGAGGCTGCGAGGGAGAGAGAGCACTGTCGCTCCCGCAGTACCACAGTGTCTATATGCAAGTCGTCACTGCAATTTATACTGCTGAGTCTGAAAAAAGATTATTCCCATTGAAATATAGGGTGTTGCTGAAAAATTGCTGGAAAGAATTGCTACGTGCAATAACACCTTCACGAACCCACATATTTAATGTGTCTGTTCTCCGCATGAGCACGGGGATAGTTTGAGCAGTGCCAGGAATCGAGCTTGGGTCATTCTAGTGCAATCCTCATGCTTTAACCACTGGACATCCACTGTAGAGACCAGCTATAGAGACCAGCAAATCCAACCAAGCAACTGGCATCAATTCCATAAGAACTGAGCTCAGAAAGCAATAGACTGCAAAAGTCGAATCTGAATGTTGGGATCTACTACTTATCAATGACTAGTGCTTGTAGCTGCAAATGGAACGCAATCCTTAGGTTTGGAAACGTCCCCTTTATAGGCGAGCTCTGATTACAATCTGAGCATAAATCACAATTTTTATATAGTTGTAAATTTAACAAATCAGATATATTTAAAATTTGGCTTTGATATTCCCAC